>JAODAL010009992.1:0-107558 GCA_025379985.1 Phyllomedusa bahiana
AGAAAAAGCACATTTCGTCCAAAGGGCCATAATTATGCTGTTTTCCCCACAGCAACTGACCTAAAAAACCATTGCAATGCGAAAACTTCTAAAGATAAAGTAGTAAAGGGAATACGGTGTTGTAAAACCTTCTGTCTTTTACAGTCCCCCTCACCAAAACCAGCAAAAATAAAATGTTGGGGAAAAGAGAAAAAAAATTGCAGTAAGAAATGATCATTAAAAAAAAAAATTTTTCAAGGGACCATTTCTGTTTAAAAGGGGAAGTAAGTAGACGGCAACAATGGTGACCTGGGAAATTTGGGGCCACAACATCATCAAGACCCATGCCTGTTTCACTTGTGAAATAAACGATCCCTTTATCTTTAAAAGCCGGAGCGTTTGTCTGTAATGACTCCCCCACTGGCTGAGGCCGCTCAATATACGTGGCTGCTGGGCGGGACAACCCCTCATGGCGTGCAAGCCAGCTCGGGCCATTGTCCATTTGGATACCCGAATCTATTGGGTCGGAACCAAAAAAACATCGGTGTTTAGCAGATATGTGCACCATGTTTTAAAGCGTCTCTGTGTGTTGGATGTGTGCCCTGTTGCATGCTTGGTGGGGGTGGAAAACAAAGTTTGCCAAGGTCCCCCATTAGGCTTCTGCCACCCCTGCCTGTGCCGCCGCTAGGGTTTTGGGACTCTCTCTGTCACGTCGCGATGTTTTTCCCCACCGTGACATTTGGGAACGGAAGCAGACGCAACGATTCTCCATTTGACAATCGCAAGTCCCTTTTCCCTCATTTTACTCTCTATTTGGGGGGGTGGAAGGAAATCGGGTTTTGTTTTGTACCGGGGATCCAGGAGGGTGGCCACCCCGTAAAATTTGTTATTTTGATGGCCTTAAGCAGGATCGTGGAGGAAAGGAGTCCAAGCATATGTGAGAGATGGGGCCTTGATTTCCCCCAAACCTCTGGGGCGGGGGCACTAGCAAACTAAAAATTTTCCCATCTTCCCCCTCCGCCCAAATTTCCCCCAACCTCTTTCCAAGGCAGGACGTGGTAAAATCATGTCTAGGAATACCTCCTCCCCTCCTCCGCTGTCGGGAAGCTTCAAAACAGCCCTGCTTCCTGAGATTATGCACCCGAGAGCTGAGCGCCACCTGCACTACTCTGGACCCCGAACCACTGCCTAATGAAACCTGAAATTTGTGAAACTTGGGGGCCTTGTGGATTTGAGGAGAGAAAGGCCCGTGTCCCCATCTGTTCCCTCTCCTCCCCCGTCGCTGGGGGGACCTTTTTTTCAAATGTCCAACATCGTTCAGAATAAGAACCACAATGCTCATGCTTTCAAGGGGTTGTCCGCCTGCCATTTTGGGTGGCTTCTTTAAAACTGGGAAGGGTGGGCAGATCTTTCCCCTCCCCCACTTCCCGGGGGCCCCAAAACCCAGGGCCGACCCCGGGTTGTCAGGCATGTGTCACTTTGTACGCGTAATGGCATTGCGCTGTGCCACAACGCTGGAGCATGTGGAGGGTGGGGAAATTCCCGCGTGTTGCCAGTCAACAAAGAACGGGTTGACGGGAGGGGCCGTGACGCGCAAACCCGCCCGGGACAAAACGGGTGCAACGGCGGAAATTTCGAATTTGACTCACCTTTTTCAGCAGGCAGTCCGACCCGGGTAGCTCTTTGAAAATTTTTGGACGACAAGTTTTTACATGTGCCAGGCAAGGGAGTGCTCCAGCCTACCGATCTAAAGGCGGCCAGCAGATTTCGCCCGTTAACGCACACCACCTTGCCTGGTCACAATGGTTCTTGTCACCCATCCGCGCTCGGTCCCACGTTGCTTAGAGCCGTCCCACAGCTCCTGACCTGTGTGTGGACTGTTCTCCAACAGATTAAGTTCAACACGCCTGGTGTCACAGGGGCAACGTGATGCCCACCACGAGGACCTTGGGGAAAGAGCCCTGCACCATCCCTGCGGTGTGAAGAGCGCGCGCCGAGCCGAGAGCCACCGTAAACCCCCAGAGACATCCACCCAGCACACCCAGTGAGCTGTCACAGAGATATAGCGTCCTTGTCGTGCTACTAGTCCATTGTCGGTTGGAGAGATGGACTTTTCCGGACACAGATGCAGACAACGCGCTTGAAATTTTTAGATGACACGTGCTGGCCAGGGCAGGACGGCTTTTCTGCCAAAGAAATGCCTGCTCGGCATCTGAATTGGGGGCAACAAGCGAGGGCCATGACTGGCGGAACCCATCTGTGTCACCAGACGGAAAGGCAACATTTCCAAGGCCAAAAGCCTGGCAATGCCGACGTGTCAGGCTTTTGGGCGCTTTGGATGGTTTTGGGTTAAAGTGTTTCTTCCTGCTCCAAACCTGAAGACAGAAGGCTGGCTGCTAGACTTGCCGGCTGTACGGCGTGCGAGTTCGTCAACGGCGGAAGGAAGAAGGGGTAAGATGGGTCTCTAGTGGTGCTGGTGGTACTCGGCGCGACGGTGGAAGGGCTGAAGCGAGGCTGATCCTGATCATGACTCTGAGAGACTGGGCACTGAGGAACCTTGGTGGTGGCGGAGGAGGAGGAGGAGAGACAGAGGTGGTGACAGTGTTGGAGCCCGGGCGTCGACTGGCCTTTTTGGCCCCTCCCCCCCCCCCCCCCCACACCCAAACCTTGGGGGGGGAAACAAGTGTTTCCTCCTTTTCACTCATGCATTCGCTGCATGTGACTAAACATGTTGGTGGTGGTTAAACCACTAAGTTTCTTGCTCTACTTATGCGTTTACGCAAAGGCGGCTTATGAACATCGGCTGGGTGAATCAGAGGCTTGCCTCAAAAAGGCCCAGGCTGAGAGTCCTGGACCTTTTTGACCGGGCGATAACGAGGAGCGGGGCTTTGCGCTGACCGTGGCTGGCGAATCATATCAGCGACTTCTTTCTGCGACCTGCCCTCTTCCTTTTGTGGCGGGACCCATATTGACACTACACTCCATCGTCTCCTCCACGTCCACTGATGAGCTCTCGCAACAAATTCTGCGGAAATGACCATGATGGATCCACCCGCCCAACCAACAAATGTCGTCATCATCATCATCATCAACACCGTGGACTTTGTCGTCCTGACTTTCTGCATCCAGAAGCTGCGGGCCTAAAGCAAGGGGGACTGCAAAGGGGTTTGGGGACCGCCCGGGATTTTTTCCGAATTTAACCCGGGTTTCCCTTTACCTCCCGATGGCATCATAACGGGCGTCAGATCAGACTAAAAACATCCTTTTTATCTTTTAAAAAATTTCCCTTCCCGACCCCAAACCCCCCCTTTTGTCATCAAAGAGGTCCCCCAACAATGGATTATCCACATTGGGGGGTTTCAATAGTTTACATTTGGGCTGTTTTATTTTTAAAGGATGCTGATTGATTCTGATGACACAATTTTGGCCGTGGGCTGCCCAGGACGAGGAGGGAAGATGCAAAATGCAGGGGTTTCATTAACCACTGAAGGACAGATTGGCGACATGTTTTGTTAAATTAGATTCACAGGGGCCCCGGGCCCAGCGATGACAGGGCCCGACAGTCCTTTCAAAAAACGATCCCCTTTCTTTCGTTTTTGTCCCCTCACACTGGAAGGGGCACCTTTCTCGTACCTCTACCTCCATGTCTAACCCCCCCCCCTTTTTCCGCTTTAAAACCCCCTGAATTTCCCCTCCCCTGTTCAGAAATATAAAAAATTTTAGAATGTTTTGGGTAGTTTTTTGGGAAATCTCTTTTTAAAAAAACAAACCAAAAATTTCCCCCCCAGCTATTTTTCAAATCCCTCTAATAAAAAAAAAATTTTCTGGGTTCAAAATTTTAAATGCAAGGTGTCAAAACAACAAATCTGGATTGGGCAAAAGTCCCCAAAAACCCCGTATCTTTTTTTTTTGGTATAATAAAACGGAATTTTTTTACCTTTCATTCACCGTTGGGGGAATAAAAATTTCTGTTTTAAAAAATTTAAAGAGATTCTGCTCCCAAAGAACAGTGCTGGGGGCCAAAAGTCAAAAAACACTAACTGGTTTTTGTTTTATTTTAATAAACGGTTTTTTTTTTGCACCCCTTTCAATTCACCTGTGGTGAAATTTTAAATTGTTTTTTAAGATTTACGTAGAATTTCCGCGCCCAAAGAACAGTGGGTGGGGTGCGCAAAAAATCAAAAAAACACTTTAAATGTTTATTTTTATTTTAATAAACGGTAAATTTTTTGCACCTTTTAATTTCCCCTTTGGGGGGAAAAAATAAAAATTTCTGTTTTAAGAATTTTATGTAATCTGCGTCAATGGGAAAAAGGGTGGGTGCGCAAAATCCAAAAAAAATGTAACTTTTTTTTTTTTGATTAATAAACGGGAAATTTTTTTTACCTTTCAATTCACCTGTGGGGAATATAGGGAAAAACAGTTTTAAGATTTACGTTTGATGCTGCGTCCCAAAGAACAGTGCTTTTGGGGGCGCCAAAAAATCAAAAAAAAACGTAACTTTTTAAAATTTTTTTTTTATAATAAAAGGTAAAATTTTTTTCAAACCTTTTAATTCACCCGTGGGGAATATCCCAAAAACCTTTTTTTAAAAATTTACGTAGATGCGCGTCAAAGAACAGTGCTGGGTGCGGGAAAATCAAAAAAAACGTAACTGTTTTTTTTGAAATAATAAACGGGATTTTTATGCACCTTTTTTAATTCACCGTGGGAATATAAATTGGGGTGTTTTAAAAAATTTTCGGATGCCGCTTTAATGAAAAATTTTCTGGTGCGCAAAAGTAAAAAACACGTAACTGTTATTTTTAAAAATAATAAACGGATTTTTTTTCACCTTTTAAAATTTACCGTGGGGGAATTTTAGAAATTTCTGTTTTAAAGATTTACTTTGATGCTGCGTCAAAGAAAAAAAAAGTGCTGGGTTTCGCAAAAGTCAAAAAAAAACGTAACTTTTGGGTGTTTTCGTATGATACACGTTTTTTTTTGGGAACAAACAACCTGTTTCGCCACAAGATTGCTGGTTTTGGGAATTTTTAAATGCAAGGTGGATATATCAAAAAACACAGGTTTTTAAAGGGTAAAAAATTGGGAAAACCCCATCTGAAATGTATAAATGTTTAAAAAAATTGGGGTTTTTTCAGCTAACAAAAGACCTGCAAATTTTTGAAATTATGTTTAACCAATTTAAGTTAGGCTTTCCCAATATCCAGGGAAAAAATTTTTAATAGCAAACTGTTAATAATAAAAAATATTCCACTAAAAATGTCCAAAACAAGTCTTGGGGAACTTTTAAACCCTGTTTTTTTAAAAAATTTGAGCTTGTCGTGTTGCCCGCGGGGCCCCCCCCCCCCCCCGCTCCCCCCCGCCCCCGAATTTAAAAAACGGTAAAAGCTGGGTTTTTAAAAATTTTCTACTAAAAAAAATAAAATCTTCAAATCTTTTAACTAACTAAATTGGAAAAATCCCCAGCTAAAAGTAAAAGGTTTTTCGTTCAAAAAATAGGACCCAATTTTGCTGAGCGTTTTGGGCCCCAGGCAAGCGCAAAGGGCCTATTCCCCCATGAGAAAGCTGAGAGACACTGAGGCTGAAACAGGAAAGTGTTCTATTTAAAAAAAGGGCATGTGATTTTTCCCCGCCAATCGCAACCAAACACAAACCCAAATCATACGTCGCACAACCCCTCCCCCTGCTCAAACGAAAACCATTTGCTGGCCCCAAAATTTCCCGGGAAACGCCAAAAAAGGCGCGATCTTTTATTAAAGATTTTCACCGATTTTAACCTTAATTAAAACGCAAGATTTTGGGAAAATTTTGATCACCCCTAAAAACCTGCCCGATTTCCCAAATTTGGCCCCATAAAAAACGCTCAACACACCATTACCCTATTAAAATTTCACCTGTTTGAACTCATTAACCTTAAAAAAACACCTTCCATACAATCAATCCCCATTCCAAACCCCCCCCCGTGACCAAGACAAAAAAACTTTCCCAAGGACACCAAAACAAAATTGTAGACCTGCAGAAGGCCCCCCCCCGGGGGTTTCAGGGTAATTTTGCAAGCAGTTTGTTGAAAAAAGGGAACAACTGCTGGGTGCAGTTACTAAAACACAAGATGACCGTAAACTTCCTCGGTCCGGGGCCCAAACAAGATTTTCCCCTCGGGGTAAGAAAGACCCTGGAAAGGGTCAGAAATCACCCAACACTAAAACGGGGACAAAACCAGAAAAAAAAGCTGGGGACCACAGCCCTCTTTTCCAGCCAGACACTTCCGGGCCCACTTTTTGAAGTTTGTCATTGACCATCGTGAAACCAGAGGATGCCCCTTTAAAAGTTCACCCAATTTTGGTTATTCGAACCAAAATAAACTTTTTTGTATCAACTCTACCCCCGGGTGTTTGGGGGGAAAAAAAAAGGGTTTAGTAAACCAATCCAAACTGTGAAGCATGAAGGTGGAAACAACATACCTTTTCTGCAACTACTGCACCAAAAATTAAAGGGGAAAAAGGTGGGGCCATGTTTCGAAAGATTTTTGGCCCCAACCCAACCCCTCCTTCCTTTAGTAACACATTGAAGATGGCCCCTGGCAGGATCTCCTACATGACCCAAAACACTAGCTAAAGGGAAAACTAAGGAGTGTTTCCGTAAGAAGCAAAAAAGGTCCTGGATTCCCTTACCCCACCCCCACCCTAAATCCAAATGAAATTTTTTTGGAGGGAGCAAAAAACTAAATGTAGCCCAGGGGCCCAGTCCTGAAATCTAAAAGATTTTGGAGAAAAATTCTGAAGGAAAAGTGGGCACAAATATCTCTGCAGTTGGAAACACATGGCCCCAAGAACTACAAAAAAATGCCCTGACCGGGTTTTTTCATTGTATCAATTATTTATTGCATGAAATAAAATGAAAATTTAAAATTATTTAAAAAGCATACAACGTGATTTTTTTTAAATTTTTTTTAGATTTTGCCCTCAAAAAATGAAGTGTACCTACAAAAAAATTACAGATCCCTCCATTCTTTGTAGGTGGGAAAACTTGCAAAAACCCATTTTATCAAATACTTATTTAAACCCACTATATCCAGTGTTTTTCTAAAGAAAAGAAAAAAATACAAAATTTAAAAAAATGTGAGATGGTTACCACTTTTTTTGAGAAAAAGGGAAATTTACTTTTGAAAAAAGCTGACCCGGGTTTAGTAATTATTTCACTCGCTTGGGGTGGGTATGTATATATAAATAAATATAAAAAATAAATATATATTCCTATAAAACTAAAAATAAAAAAGCACAATTCAAATTCCCCCTACGCCAGCTTTTTTAAAGGAAAAATTAAAGTCCCTGACCCTGGGAAAAAAAACAACCCTTAAAAAATTTTCTATGTACTAAGTGGCTATAAAAACAAAATTAAACACCCGTTTTATTTACTATAATTCCCCCTGAGACATAATTTTAGAAACTAAAATATTTAAAAAAACATTTTCCCGGGGAGTTTTTTCCAGTGAGGGGGTTTAAAATACCCGAAACTACATATTTAATGAACACCTTCACTATAAAATTTATTTTAGAAATTCCTGCATGTGCAATGTACATCATGTAATGTTCACATACCGGTAATGCTTCATAGGTAATCACATTTCTTAATCATCAAACAGTATGCTAAGAGCAAATGAATAAATATTTACTTTTCTTTTTTAAAAAGAGCAGGAGAAATTTCTCCCCAAAACAAATTTAAAAAAGAAAAAAAGTATAGACAAAATTGGGCCCGATGACAGCCAAATTACGAGAATCTGATTCATTGAAATGATCCTGCTGTTAAATAAAATATAAATGATATTACAGCATGTTTTTCCCCACAGAACTACAAACAGATTGAACGGTCTAAATTAGTGATCTACAACTACAGTTTCTCCAACTGTTACAAAGCTTCAACTCTCAACATGCGGCTGCCAGGGCATGTTAAAAAGTAGTTTGCCTTGCAACAGCTGGAAAGCCACTAGTTCAGTATCACTGGTCTAAATGATGATACATGTGAATGAATGGGCCAACTCATCATGTTATATTTATTTCCCACCCAAAATGGTAAAATTTAAAACCCTTTTCCCGGCTTTCCTTTTAGAAATGACTAGGTTTAAATATTTTCAAATTTTTTTCTTTTGGCCAAAGAAAGGGGATGCATGCAAATTTTTTACTTAAAATTTTTTTGGGTATTTTTTGGGTTAAATTAAATATGTTTTTTAAGTTTTCACTAAGATTTTTTAGTTGTAGAGTGGCATTTTTTTATTCTTTGGGGTGAAGTATGATAAAATTTTAAGATTTTTGGGCATAATAAAGCAATTTAAATTAAACATAAATTGTTTTTATCGGGGGTTCTTACAGAAAAAGAAAAAACTTTTTTTGGTTTTTTAAATTTTCATTGGCAAAACGCCAAAAAATTTTTTATAACCAATAGCTTTTTTTTTTTATTTACGTATTAACCGAGTTTAAGGCTCATTTTTTTTTGGAATGTAAATTTTGCTTCATTGATACTAAATTTTTAAAAAATGTGGGGCTTTTTTTATAATTTTTTAAAAAAAATTTTTTTTGGGGGGGAAAAAAGTTACCCAGAAAATTGGGAAAAAATTTTGGCGACATGAAAGTACGGGCCCTTTACCAGAATCCGGGGGTGTTTTTTTAGGGCCCCAAAACTGGTCACCCAAATTTGGGTATATTTTTTAATCAGGGCACTCCAATATTTTGGGGACTTATAAAGCGCCCGCGGCAAATTTGAAAACGCCTAAGATTGAGGGGCGTGCTGGACACGTGTCACACTACAACCGTACAAAGCTACACATTTATGACTTTTGATCCGCAAATCCAGGCGCATTACTGCTGGAACAGGTAGACCATTTTAAAAGTGGTTTACCTGAGCCAGAAGTATCGCTTAGTAGCTAGAAAGCGCTAAATCTATGACCCGCATTAGAACAGGTTCATAGATTCAGGCGCATTCTACGCTACTAATGTGCACAAAAAAAATGACGTCTGAGCGCCAAAAGACATTAATGTTGCCCTTTGTGTTGGGTATTTTTTTTCCCAGGGTGCTTATACTACAGGATAAATAATGTTGAATTTTCATAAACTGGACTTTTATGACCATGGCAATAACATTTTTATATTTATAAAGTGACAGGAGGGGGATGTTTTGAGCTTTTTTTTTAATACTTACAACTTTCTTTTCTATTTTCACTTGTCCCAGGGGCTCATTTGTTTGTGCACTATTATACAATATAAATATATTATAGAACAGTGTACAATAATGGCTCTTCTATAAGATGGCAGCCATGGAGGCCTGTATTAGGCCCCTGGTTGCCTTGACAACCGTTCAGCACGCCACAGATCTCTTAGATGTTGTAATTGCTTTTACAATGGCATGAAATGGATTAAAAGGACAGACACAGAGTTACTTCCGGTCCTGGCTGCTATCAACAGGTATGGGCTTCTTTCTACCTTTAGACATCACAATGTAAATCTATACCAAATGTTGGGAAGAGGTTAACATATTTAGTGTTTTGAGGCACACATCACCAGAAGTATACTAGATTCTGCATATCTTTTAAATGATTATCCTTTATTTAAATTATATAAGAATACTCTACAGCATTGATCAAGTATTAATTTTAATCAGTGCTACAACCTCTGAATCTTCCTAATTTCCATTTGAGTCAGCAGGGAATTCTGGGGAAATTTGGAGCTTAGCAGCTGGCAGAATGTATCTGTGAAATGGGCCAAAATACATGAATCAGTATAAGATAAGTAATGCAGTGTCTGCAAATTGATTCAACTTTTTTGAAAATGAAATGCATATTTTAACTGAAAAGTAGTGTGGAAATAAGAACAAAAGTCCCATCTTTCTTATCCTTGTACACAATGAGCCATTTAAGTAAACCAAATAGGAGCACTTTGTATGTGACGCTTTCTAAATTGCATTCTAAAAAGGCTTAAATTGTCTGCTTTTTATCACACGACTATTGCATTAAAATGTTCTGCTGTGGGATATAGTTTCCCAAATATACCATGCCAGTATAATCCCATAGGCACCACAGTCTATACATAAATAGCAGGAATATGGCTGTAATCTACTATGTTCCTAGGCTATGGTTAGAAGGAAAATCCATTTCTGTCTGTTTAACCACTTAACAATTTAACTGTGTATTCCAGTTGATATTAAATGTCAGCCCCAGAATTACAGTTTGTATGTTAATTAAGTAGTCCATGGGCTGTGATAGATTTTGCAGCTAAACCCTATTATTGAAATAGGAACTCAGCTGCCAAACCAGACAGCCCATGGACATATTCTATAAACTATCTTGATTATAATTGTATCACATAGTTAAAAATATTACTTTTATTCCCAGTTTCTTGCTTTTCAGGCTTCTCAAAGGAAGCTCATTTTCTTTCAGAACATACAAATGTCAGGTCAGATGGCTGGAAGCGCTATCCACTTCAAGTTAGTCTTTTTTTAGCTAATCTCTCATATTCCGGTTCAGTAATTAGAACTTGCTCTAAAAGCTTTATAATTTTTCTGTATTTTCTATTGTAATAAAAATATGAAAGATATCTGCTGAACTTGTCTTTTTCTTTCTTAGCAACAGATACATCTAAAAAAGTAGACATTTTGAACTTAAATTTAAAGCACCTCTGTCTATAATGCTATTAACAGACCTTTCCTACCCCAGTGTTTTGGACACCGTATATTGTGGCATCTAGCTGAAACTGGCTATATTAATATAAGAATTCACTGCAAACAAAAAAAACAAACCACTATTCTAAAATATCACTTTTATTAGATCCATTAAAACTTATAAATTGGGATATAAAAAAGTGGCAATAACTATCGCAATGATATACTATCCCTACTATAACCTATTATACCATTAACCATTCAGGTTTGCGTCCCGAAAAGGACGGCCCAACATTCGATGACTTACCCTAGAAACCATCTAATCTGCCCCTGTCACGACCATAATAAATCAAAAATGAGGATATTGTATAACTCAGATTCCAATCAAGACAGCGGCAGAAAGCTTATGTAAAGGGTAGATAGACAGCGAAAAATACACAAAAATAATAATGGGTATATAGGGTAAAGAGATATACATATGACCTTCTTATTGAGACATCTGTATTAAGACATCCCTTTCATCAGCCCCCGACGCGTTTCCCCCTCTATAATGGAGAAGGGTTCATCAGGAGGTCCAGCAATGATGCTCAGAAGAACTTAACAAATAGTGTTCATACACGACAGATTACTTGATGTATGCACGCCTGCATACATCAGGGCATCTATCGTGTGTATTTTTCGCTGTCTATCTACCCTTTATGTAAGCTTTCTGCTGCTGTCTTGATTGAATTCTGAGTTATATAATATCCTCATTTTTGATTTATTAGGCTATGTCTACACTGCACAGAAAAACGTCCGTTTTTTCAGCGTTTTTCGTTTTCTAAAAAACGCTGGAAAAACGACTGTAATCATCTCCCATAGACTTCTATTGTAAAAACCTCCTGCTGTCTACACTGAGCTCGTTTTTTTCACTGGTCGTATTTTGCAACATGCTCTAAAAAACGCCAGAGCAGGGCAGAAAATTTACTACAGGAGTCTATGGAAAGCGCCGGACGTCTTTTGGCGCGTTTTTTGGCTCGTTTTTTGCCGCGATTTTTCAATGAAAACCCTCCCAGGAGACCCAAGTTACACCTATAATGGGTGTAACAAAGGTTATTCATTATCAAATCTGTATACAAGTGTCTGATGTGTCCTTTTTTGTACCTTTTGTAATAAAATGATCATGCTTTGGTCGCTAACGATTTTTGCGCAATTCATTTTTTTTTTTGCTAAAAATACGTTTTTTACAGATTTTGGCGTCAGAATCTGTTTTTTTTAATGCTAAAATCCTTTTCTAAACATATTTTGGCGCTAATAAAGTTATCTTGCTACTGAAAATATGTTTTTTACGGATTTTGGCGCCAGAATGCGTTTTTTTTTTTACGGATTTTGGCGCCAGAATAAGTTTTTTACGTTTTTTGGCACTACAATAATTTTTTTTTACAGATTTTGGCGCTAATAACGTTATCTCGCTTCTGACGCCAAAAATCCGTTTTTTCACGGATTTTGGCGCAAGAATCCTTTTTTTACGTTTTTGGCACTAAAATAATTTTTTTTTACAGATTTTGGCGCTAATAACGTTATCTCGCCTCTGACTCCAAAAATACGTTTTTTTACGGATTTTGGCACAAAAATAAATTTTTTAACATTTTTGGGCACTAAAATAAATTTTTTTACAGATTTTGCCGCTAATAACGTTTTCTCGCCTCTGATGCCAAAAATACGTTTTTTTACGGATTTTGGCGCAAAAATCCGTTTTTTAAGTTTTTTGACACTAAAATAAATTTTTTACTGATTTTTGGCGCTAATAACGTTATCTTGCCTCTGACGCCAAAAAATACGTTTTTTTACGGATTTTGGCGCAAGAATCCGTTTTTTTAAGTTTTTTGACACTAAAATATTTTTTTTTACAGATTTTGGCGCTAGTAACGTTATCTCGCCTATGACGCCAAGAAAAGTTTTTTTACGGATTTTGGCGCAAGAATCCGTTTTTTTACGTTTTTGGCACTAAAATAATTTTTTTTACAGATTTTAGCGCCAATAACGTTATCTCGCCTCTGACACCAAAAATACGTTTTTTTTAAAGATTTTGGCGCAAAAAAAGTTTTTTTAAGTTTTTTGACACAAACAATTTTTTTTACAGATTTTGGCGCTAATAACGTTATCTCGCCTCTGACGCCAATAATCCGTTTTTTTTACGTTTTTTGGCACAAATATTTTTTTTACAGATTTTGGCGCTAATAACGTTATCTCGCCTCTGACGCCAAAAATACGTTTTTTTTATGGATTTTGGTGCAAAAATCCTTTTTTTTACGTTTTTTGACACTAAAATAATTTTTTTACTGATTTTTGGCGCTAATAACATTATCTTGCTTCTGTCAGCAAAAATACGTTTTTAACGGATTTTGGCGCAAGAATACGTTTTTTTAATGATATATGGCAATAAAATAATTTTTTTTACAGATATTAGCGCCAATAACGTTATCTCGCCTCTGACGCCAAAAATAGGTTTTTTTACGGATTTTGGCGCAAAAATCCGTTTTTTTACGGTTTTTTACACTAAAATAATTTTTTTTACTGATTTTGGCGCTAATAACCTTATCTCGCTTCTGACGCCAAAAATACGTTTGTTTACGGATTTTGGCGCAAGAATCCGTTTTTTTACGTTTTTTGACACTAAAATAATTTTTTTTTACAGATTTTGGCGCTAATAACGTTATCTCGCTTCTGACGCCAAAAAAACGTTTTTTACGGATTTTGGAGCAAGAATCCTTTTTTTACGTTTTGTGGCACTGAAATCATTTTTTTACAGATTTTAGCGCCAATAACGTTATCTCGCCTCTGACGCCAAAAATACGTTTTTTTATATATTTTGGCGCAAAAAAACGTTTTTTTACGTTTTTTGACACTAAAATAATTTTTTTTAAAGATTTTGCCGCTAATAACGTTATCTCGCCTCTGACGACAAAAATCCGTTTTTTTACGGATTTTGGCGCAAAAATCCGTTTTTTTACGATTTTTGGCACTAAAATCATTTTTTTTACAGATTTTCACGCCAATAAAGTTATCTCGCCTCTGACGCCAAAAATAAGTTTTTTTACGGATTTTGGTGCCAAAATCCTTTTTTTTATGTTTTTTGACACTAAAATAATTTTTTTACTGATTTTTGCCGCTAATAACGTTATCTCGCTTCTGACGCCAAAAATACGTTTTTTACGGATTTTGGCACAAAAATAAAAATTTTTTACGTTTTTTGACACTAAAATAATTTTTTTTACTGATTTTGGCGCTAATGACCTTATCTTGCTTCTGACGCCAAAAATAAGTTTTTTACGGATTTTGGCGCAAGGCTCCATTTTTTATGGCTTTTGGGGCAAAAATCCGTATCGTTACAGATTTTGGTGCTAATAAAGTGATCTAGCTTTTGACGCAAATAAATAAATTTTTTACGGATTTCGCCGCCAGAATCCGTTTTTTGACGGATTTGGGGGGCTTAGTTCAATATCTTTAAAAACTTTGGCGCTAATAAACTGTTCACGCTTCTGACACTAAAAATATTTTTTTTTACGGAATTTGGCGCAATAATGCGTTTTTTGGGAATTTGGCGCTAAAATCCTTTTCTTTACAGAGTTTGATGCTAATACAGTTATCTTGCTGTATGGAAAGATAATGTGGGTTTTTGTGGATTTTGGTGCAAGAATCTGGTGCAAAATTTAATAAAGCAGTAGCACGCAGCAGCAGCACACAAAGGACAATGTACTCACACTGGCTACAGTGATCTAAAGGAAGTGACTAATTAAAATGTTAACTCCACCTGTAGGGTGTAGCTTACATCCAATGGCTTAATTTGTGCATACATGAAAAAGCAGAGCAAAGACGCTTCAAAAAAACGCTTCAAAAAACGCTCCAAAAAAACGAAAAACGCACCAAAAAAACGGACGTTTTTTCAGCTGCTTTTGACAGGCAGTGGACAGAAAACTCAGTTTCATGAACGTTTTTAGTAATTCGTTTTCAGGTCGTTTTTTGTCCACTGCAGTGTAGACATAGCCTTATGGTCGTGAAAGGGGCAGATTAGATGGTTTCTAGGGTAAGTCATCGAATGTTGGGCTGTCCTTTTCAGGACGCTAACCTGACTAGTTAAGGGTATAATAGGGTATAGGCGGGATAGTATATCATTGTGATAGTTATTGCCACTTTTTTATATCCCAATTTATAAGTTTTAATGGATCTAATAAAAGTGATATTTTAGAATAGGGGTTTGTTTTTTTGTTTGCAGTGAATTTTTGTAATCACAAATCCTTGATAAATATTTTTTTCCTTTTTTGTTGCCTATATTAATATAAGCACTTTTATTTAAGCAGGTTTGTAATTTTGTGGTAGTTTCTGCCAACCATGCCAAATATTCATCAAAAACTTTACCTTCAAATATAGCTCAGAGGAGGTATACTGTAAACTGCTTAAAATTGCTAAACTAGTTCTCAATCAGTAATCGGCTAACAGCGTCAGACAGGACTCTCCTCAGAAAACACCTCTTAAATGCCCTCTTCAGTTGAAAATCAGATACAATATACAGACACCTAACCTCTAGAGGGAGCTGTTAGGCTGTATTGATATGTAGTTGTTATGCAGCTACAAAACATATATAATAATAAGCAATCAATATAGTAATATAAAATACAAACAGATAGACTAGAAAATCTCTATAATATAGTGCAGTTGAAAGCATGCAAAACACCCAGCACAGCCACACATGTAATCTGTCTGTGAAAATTTGGCAGAGTTAATCAGCTGACACACAATGGTCCAGATTACCTAAATCAAGTTAGAATGAAAGTACCTCAATGTTGAGCATAACCTAATCTGCCTCTGGCCTGACAAATTCCCACAAAGCTCTGATAAAGGGAACCACGGACCTATCGTTACAGCCCCAAAATATATAGAGCGACTAAAAGGGAATGTTCACATGAAATATTGCAGCACATACAGACATGTGCCGCAATACTCTGTGATTAGCGAGTATTATGAGTACGAGCTTTCCAGCGCATACTTTCAATAAGCAAATACGCTCTCTGCTTCTATCCTTTGCATTTATTGGCAAAAGATCACTTCCTTTTACGGGAACACAGTACGCACCGAAAAATATGATTGTAAAACCATCATCGTATGAATGAAGACAAGTTTTCACAGCACTCAATTAGTGCTGGACTTGTCAAATGATTTTACCTCATTTGCGAGGCGCACTTCGAAACACATTTCAAAATATATTGCTTTGTTGAGGCGATAATAGATTTTATCTGCTCTGAGTGCACACAGGTTTCTTTGGTTACCATCCTGTTCTCCTCTTCTCTCTCCAATCTTTATCTTATCCAAGAGCATAGTGATGTCACCACAGGTCTCTCACAAACAAAGGACATTGTTTACCTTGAGCTCTGAGGCTCTATAGAAAACATCTCCAGCTCTCATATCAGTATAATTACAAGAGCTGTGAATACTGAGCTGATATGTTAATCACTGCTATACAATTAGCCACAGTCTAATCAAGAAGAGACAGGATGCATGAATCTACAACGGCTTGTGTGAAACAGCATGGTAAGACACCCCTTTTAAACTCTGTCTTAGTACCCACTGTTTAAAAGTACAGTATATTAGGACACACCTATTTTGGACCTTAAATGGATATTCCTGTGTTCAGAAAAAAAAAAAGACAACTTAAAAAGAGGGCTGCATGGTCATTACACACACATAAACAATATAAAACCAATTCTACATCCTTAAAGTAGATTTATCGCTTCTTCAGTTTGTGTGTTTCCTTATACTTTCAGTTTCTCAATTCCTCAAATCCAGGGGCGTTTCTTCCCCTCCCAGCTGGGTGTTTCTTAACTGAAGGGGGTTGACATTCCCCCCCCCCCCCCCTTGACTGTTCATGCTCACTCCCGAGTCAGTGTGTTCCCTCCTCTTTGTCTGAGTCCACATGTCACGGTGTTATTCCTCTCCCTATGCAGTCTTATTTTGTAAGAGCTGTATGTTTACATACCACAGCCCTGCATTCAGTCTAGACAGTCTTCTATGAACTCAGAGCACTGATCTCTTCTCCTCACAGCTGGAGCTTTGTTAGGCTATGTTCACACGGCTTAAGATGGGACGTATTTCACCCCGTATTTCGTGCTGTACTGCGCTAAATACAGGGTGAAATACGTCCCATTCATTACGGTAATCCACAGTTCTCATAGAGAACGCACAACACGACGAGTAGGGAGAGAAGTGACATGTCAATTATTCACGGCATATACGCGCCATGAATAATGAATATCTATGGGGCCGGCGGGCTGCCGGCCCCCCGTCCACCCCCGCGCACGGGCACACGGCGCAATTGCAGGCGAAATACATCCCGAAATTATTGCCGTGTGAATGTGTAGCAGGTACCCCCGCTTCTCGGCCCGCGGGCCGCGGGCGCAACCGTGGCCGCCCCCCCCGGGGGCCTGCCGGGGTCGGGTGCCGCCGCTGGCCGCGAGGCGAGCCGGGGGTCCGCTCCTGCCGGGGACTCACCTGGCCTCGTTCCTGTCCCGTCCGCATCCTCTGCCGGCCAAGGCGCACGTGCCCGACCCCTAGCGCGCGCGTTCTTGTAAATTTAAAGGGCCAGCGTCCCGGTAATTGGATAATTGACGGGCGCTTCCCCTATTTAAGGTTTCACTTCGCAATCATTCCTTGCTGTATCTATGTTGCCTCGAGCCTTAGAAAAAGCGTCCCTGAAGTATATTCTCGCCTTACCGTGTACCAGACCCTTTGCTACGTTTCTTGACTCCGAACCTCTGCCGCCTGTCCTGACCTTCCTGCCTGTCCACGACCACGAACCATTGCCGCCTGCCCTGACCTTACTGCCTGCCCACGACTACGATTCTTGGATCACGATTCGGTACCTCGCTGCACCTCGGCCGCCACCGCAAGCAAGTCACGTCAGGGGTAGCGACCTGGTAGCCTCACGCCGCAGCAAGTCCATCCCGCTTTGCGGCGGGCTCTGGTGAATACCGGGGGCTACTTAGACTCCGCTCCCTGGCGTGGCTTAACTATCACCGCTTGCGGTGGTCCAGAGGATCCACTACCCAGCCGTTACAGTTAGATCCAGCCATGGATCCCGCCAAGGTGCCCCTGCCAGGCCTCGCGGATCTCATGACCATTGTCGCCCAACAGTCGCAGCAGATCGCGCAACAAGCACAGCAACTGGGTCAGCTGTCCGCCATGATGCGCCAACTCCTGGCTTCCCAGCAGCAGCAACCTGCCTCTTCGCCGGTGACTTCTACTACCCCGGCCGTCTCGCTGGCTACCGTGGGCCCGAAGCTTCGCCTTCCACTACCTTCCAAGTTCGACGGGGACTCGAAGCTCTGCAGAGGATTCATTACGCAGTGCTCCATGCACGTGGAGCTGATGGCCGACCAGTTTCCTACTGAAAGGTCGAAGGTGGCATTCGTGGTGAGCCTGCTATCTGGAGGCAACGCCTCTTTGGGACCGGAATGATTCTGTGACCGCAGACCTACAGGCCTTCCTCTCTGAATTCTGCAGCGTTTTCGAGGAGCCTCCGCGAGCATCTTCCGTGGAGACGGCACTACTAAACCTATGCCAAGGGGACTCCTCCGTAGGGGATTATGCAGTTCAATTCCGCACCCTAGCCTCCGAGCTGTCATGGAATGACGCCGCTCTCTGCGCCACATTTAAGAAGGGTCTGTCAAGCAGAGTAAAGGACGCCCTTGCAGCTAGAGATCTCCCATCTTCTCTGAGTGAACTCATCCATCTAGCCACTCGCATAGACGTGCGTTTCATGGAAAGACAGCAGGAGCTCCGTCAGGAGCGTGACTTGGCACAACCCCGCCGTTTACCTCGGCTGGCTCCTGTGTTCCAGAGATCTCTGCTGCCTCCCCCACAGATGTCATCTGAAGAACCCATGCAGGTGGACCGGGCACACTTGTCGGAGTCAGAACTGTCCCGTCGCCAGGTGGAGAACCTCTGCCTCTACTGCGCCAGTCCGGACCATTTCCATAGGAGTTGTCCGCAGCGTCCTCAGCGGTCGGGAAACGCCCGCACCTAGGAGCCGTAGGAGAGGCGTCCCTAGGTGCTCAGTCTTCCTCTCCACGACTGTTGTTGCCTGTGGAGGTAACGACGGATGCTGGCCAATCTCTTCGGGTCTCTGCCTTCCTGGACTCCGGCTCCGCCGGGAACTTTATTCATGCCGCACTGGTGTCTCGCTATCGCTTGCCAGTGATCCGCCTGGAAAAGCCGTTGCTTATCTCCTCCGTCAGTGGGGAGCTTCTCAGCGACTCCATTCAGTTCATCACCCGGCCTGTGACCCTCCATGTAGGGGTCTTACACACAGAGAAGATCTCCTTCCACGTCCTGCCTCGCGCTTCTTCGGCGATCCTGTTGGGGCTACCCTGGCTGCAACATCACGCCCCTACACTTGATTGGAAGTCAGGCGAAGTCCTGCATTGGGGATTGGAGTGCCAGGAGCTCTGTTTGGTGGCTCCACGCCCGGTGTCCATCTCTCCTCCCCAGTCGTCCGTCAAGCCTCTACAAGGTCTGCCAGCGGAGTACCAGGATTTTGGAGATGTATTCTCGGAGAAACAGGCTGAGAGGCTACCGCCCCATCGGCCGTATGACTGTCCTATAGACCTCCTCCCCGGAACCAGTCCCCCACGGGGTAGGGTCTACCCTCTCTCTGTGCCCGAGACCCAGGCCATGTCGGCCTATATACAGGAGAATTTGTTGAAAGGCTTCATAAGCAAATCCTCCTCGCCCGCCGCTGCTGGCTTCTTCTTCGTCCAGCAAAAAGACGGTTCACTTCGTCTGTGCATCGATTACAGAGGGCTAAACAAGATCACGGTGAAGAATGGCTACCCTCTACCCCTGATATCTGAGCTCTTTGACCGCCTTCGTGGAGCCAAGGTGTTCACCAAACTAGATCTACGAGGAGCTTATAACCTCATCAGAATTCGAGAGGGGGATGAGTGGAAAACGGCTTTCAACACACGGGACGGGCATTTCGAGTATCTCGTGATGCCCTTCGGGCTATGCAATGCCCCAGCCGTATTTCAGGAGTTCGTCAGTGACGTATTTCGGGACTTGCTGTACACCTGCGTCATTGTATACCTGGACGATATCCTGATTTTGTCTCCTGACATACAGACCCATCAGGTACAAGTACGCCAGGTCCTGCGACGCCTGCGGGACAATCGACTGTATGCCAAGCTGGAGAAGTGTCGGTTCCACCAGGCCAGCCTTCCTTTCCTTGGGTACATAGTCTCCGATCGAGGTCTACAGATGGACCCAGCTAAACTCTCTGCAATCCAGCAGTGGCCACGACCTGTCGGTCTCCGGGCGATTCAACGCTTCCTAGGATTCGCCCACTACTACCGTCAGTTTATTCCCCACTTTTCTACACTGGTGGCTGCTATCGTGTCTCTCACCCGAAAGAACGCTAATCCTAAATGTTGGCCTCTGTCTGCCGAGGAAGCATTCTCCCGACTGAAGACAGCGTTCTCCTCAGCACCTATTTTGGTCCGTCCAGATCCAGAGAGACCCTTCAGCCTAGAGGTGGATGCCTCTTCCGTGGGAGCAGGGGAGGTCCTGACCCAGAAGGGCCCTAAAGGCAAGACCGTCACATGCGGGTTTTTTTCGAAGACCTTCTCTTCGGCAGAACGTAATTATGCCATTGGAGACCGGGAGCTGTTGGCCATAAAATTGGCCCTGGAAGAGTGGCGACATCTGTTGGAGGGAGCTCGACATCCGTTTGACGTCTTCACGGACCATAAGAATCTCCAATACCTTCAGACGGCTCAGCGCTTAAATCCTCGCCAGGCCCGGTGGTCTCTGTTTTTCTCTCGCTTTGATTTTAAGATCCACTTTCGACCGGCCGAGAAAAATGTCAAAGCGGATGCCCTCTCCCGTGCTTCTGACATTACCGGGGAGGAACCTGTGTCTCAGCACATCATTGGTCCTGAACGGCTGGTCCATGTGGCTCCTGTAGACCTCCGTAGCGTTCCTCCGGGCAGAACCTACGTGCCTCCCGCACTCAGGAGGAGAGTTCTGGGTTGGGGGCATAGTTCTCTTCTGGCCGGCCACCCTGGGGTACGGAAATCCTACATCCTCATCTCACGACACTACTGGTGGCCAACTCTGCTCCAAGATGTCAAGGACTTCGTTCTCTCCTGCACCATGTGCGCCCAAAACAAGGTCCCTCGCCACAGGCCCGCAGGTCTCTTAGTTCCTCTGCCTGTTCCGGAGTCTCCATGGACACACATAGGCATGGACTTCATCACGGATCTTCCTCCTTCCTCGGGGAACTCGGTCATCTGGGTGGTCACTGACCGATTTTCAAAGATGTCCCACTTTGTGTCGCTTCCTGGTCTTCCTTCTGCTCCCCAATTGGCAGGCCATTTTTTTCATCACATTTTTCGCCTGCATGGTTTGCCATCCCACATTGTCTCCGATCGTGGCGTCCAATTTGTCTCGAAGTTTTGGCGTGCCCTATGTTCCCGCTTGCAAATCAAGCTAGATTTCTCATCTGCGTATCACCCCAGACTAATGGGCAGGTGGAGAGAGTAAACCAGATCTTGGGGGAGTATCTACGGCACTTTGTGTCCGGACGCCAGGACAACTGGTCCGAACTGCTTCCATGGGCTGAGTTCTTGTATAACCATCGGGACTCTGACTCGACTGGCCGTTCCCCATTCCTTGTGGTCTATGATCGTCACCCACGCCCTCCCCTCCCCTTGGCTTCAGCCTCCGAGGTTCCTGCCGGGACAACCAGGTTCAGGATATCGGGGTCATTTGGCGAGAGACCCGACAAGCCTTACTCCAGGCTTCAGCCCGCATGAAGTCCCAAGCTGACAAGAGGAGAAGACCTTCCCCAGCGTTCCTCCCAGGGGATAAAGTGTGGCTCTCTTCTAAATACATACGCCTCAAGATCCCCAGCTATAAATTGGGTCCGCGGTTTCTGGGACCTTTCAGAGTACTTCGGCAACTGAAGCTCTGCCTACCTCCATCTCTCCGGATTCCTAATGCCTTTCACGTCTCCCTCCTAAAGCCTCTGGTCTTGAACCGGTTCTCCCAGAAGAGCGCTGCCCCATCTCCGGTCCTAGAGTCCCCTGATGTTTTTGAAGTGAAGGACATCTTAGACATGAAGACCATCAGGGGTAAGCGTTTCTTTCTTGTAGATTGGAGAGGCTTCGGCCCCGAAGAGAGGTCCTGGGAACCGGAGTCCAATATCCTGAATCAAGATCTGCTCCGTAAGTTCCTTCAGCCTAAAAAGAGGGGGAGACCTAAGGGGGGGGTGTACTGTAGCGGGTGCCCCCGCTTCTCGGCCCGCGGGCCGCGGGCGCAACCGTGGCCGCCCCCCCGGGCGCCTGCCGGGGTCGGGTGCCGCCGCTGGCCGCGAGGCGAGCCGGGGGTCCGCTCCTGCCGGGGACTCACCTGGCCTCGTTCCTGTCCCGTCCGCGTCCTCTGCCGGCCAAGGCGCGCGTGCCCGCCCCCTAGCGCGCGCGCGTTCTTGTAAATTTAAAGGGCCAGCGTCCCGGTAATTGGATAATTGCCGGGCGCTTCCCCTATTTAAGGTTTCGCTTCGCAATCATTCCTTGCTGGATCTATGTTGCCTCGAGCCTTAGAGAAAGCGTTCCTTAAGTGTATTCTCGCCTTACCGTGTACCAGACCCTTTGCTACGTTTCTCGACTCCGAACCTCTGCCGCCTGTCCTGACCTTCCTGCCTGTCCACGACCACGAACCATTGCCGCCATCCCTGACCTTACTGCCTGCTCATGACTACGATTCTTGGATCACGATTCGGTACCTCGCTGCACCTCGGCTGCCACCGCAAGCAAGTCACGTCAGGGGTAGCGACCTGGTAGCCTCACGCCGCAGCAAGTCCATCCCGCTTTGCGGCGGGCTCTGGTGAATACCGGGGGCTACTTAGAATCCGCTCCCTGGCGTGGCTTAACTATCACCGCTTGCGGTGGTCCAGAGGATCCACTACCCAGTCGTTACAGAATGAAGCCTTACAGTTGAATCCAGTCTTCTAACTCCTCCAAAGCACCACAGATCTGTCTCCTTTCTATGTTTACACGCAGGAGTATTAGGCACCGAGCACAATTCTGCTGTTTTCTGATTGTAGAAGTAGCTGCAGTGTTACTGTGGAGCTGCTGGCTGTGCAGAATGAAATGGTGCCAGCCCCTTATTCTGAGTGAGAGAGGCAGGAAGGCACACTCTCGTAAATACGATTTGAGGGCAGACAGAATGTAAATTAGTAGAGCCGTCAGCCAATGACATGAAAGGAGGTGGAATCCGACCGGCACTGGGGAGCAGTGTTTACAGAAAACGAAGACAAGGGAGATAGTAAAAACAAGACAGCTTTGCAAATGACATCCAATTGCAAAGTTGCTTGTTTTCAATGTCCCCTTATTCTGAAGACCATTTAATGTAATGATACAACCAATTTAACATGTACAATCAACATTTTGTCACACTGTTGTTCCCTATGTGCTCCTCCTCAGCAGACTTTGTGGGTAGAAGGCTATGCTGAAATATTTTCCAGGCTGTTCTCCTCCCTGGTATTCCTCTGGCTGCCGAAGAGATAGTCTTCAGCCTTTTGTGCATCTCATATTTAGTTCTCCCCCTCTACCACATCCCACACATTAGTTACTAACTATATCTTCTACCACCCCCTGCTGCTGCATAGACGAATAGTACACCTTCCTGGCGCTGGAACAGCGCATGCCTAATCGGAAAGTGGAAACTGAAGTACAAGTCATATGCCATAAGATTTTGAGACGCTAATTGGTGAGTGATAATGTGTTAAACTACTACTAATATTTAATTTTTAATAGATTTTTACTTTGTAGCACACACTTTCAATAGAAGCAAAAATTTTGTACACTGGCATACCCCTTTAAAGCATATGTGAATTTTCAAAAACTTTTCAGGATAAGTGGTCTGTGAAAATCTGCTCCACTTCCAGCCATTACATAACTTGTATATGACATTTCCTACCCAATTTGCCTCTCTGCAGGCTCCATTCCTAATTTTCAGTTGTCTCTGGATTGCAGATTAACTGCTATAATGTCTCACACATGCATTACACAAAAAACAAAAGGAAAACGCTACCTTAAATCTTTATAGCAGCATGAAAAACATTATAGGGCAGTATGGAGCACGGAGAGCTAGAATCAAAGTGAGACACTTACTAGAACGTGTGTGTGTGTGTGTGTACATCTCAAGCCTTCTCCATCGATTCCTATGGGCAGCTGTTACTCAATTTAGCTGATTTTGTTCCTAGACAAGATTTCAGCAGGTTTTCAAAGTGAATAAGTTTAGGAAGGAGGTGGATGACTTTTTTTTTTTCCTCCTGTAATAAGATATATTTGAACTTGTTATATCGATGTATGCAAATGTTGTTGAAAGATTAGCAGTCAATTACAGATGTGCTAGTTTTATTTGACCATTTCTACATTCCGAAAAATAAAGATTTTTCATTAACACCATTCTAATGCAGCTCTTGTTGGAACGTGATATTTTTTTAAACCTATTTCTCAATAGCACTCTTTAATGTACCATATAATATACTGAGAAACTTAAAAAAAACAAAAAAAAAACAAGTATTGTGTTGATGGGAAGCAATTCCATATTTTTTTAGTTTTTACGAAGTTCATTGTGCAGTATAGACATCATTAACTTTATTCTGCAAGTACGTCTGAGTACAACAAAGTTTATATAGTTCCTGGTACTATTTATTGGTTCTGTCTTGAGTCACATACAATTTTTTGATTATTTCTATTATACCTAGGAGGAGAGATAAAGTAATTAAAATAACACCAATATTGGTATTGTTTAGTTATTTTTTTTCGTGTTACCATGCGGTATATAATGCACTGCAATAACAGTATTGTCTGTGATAAGTGTCATACAAGGGAAAAGCACTTGAAGTGAATAGAGGGAGCTGCCAGTCGTGCTGTTTTATTTGACCCTTAGGCCATGTTCACACGGCTTAAAATGGGCCGTATTTCGGTCCGTAATTACACGGCGGAGTGCGCAAATTACGGGCTGAAAACGGCCCAGTCATTATGGTAAGCCACAGTTCTCATAGAGAACTATGGATTACGTCTCCTCTCCCTGCTCGGCGAATCTGCCGGGCGGGAAGATAAGTGACATGTGAATTACTAGCGGCGCATACGCCGCTGGTAATGCAAGTCTATGGGCCGACAAAGTGCCAGCCCCCGCTTACTCCCCTGCTCCCGCCCCCGGCCACACGGCGTAATTACGGGGCGTAATTACGCCCCGCAGTTAAGCCGTGTGAACATAGCCTTAGAGACATCAAATCAAAGTTCTTTAATTGATGAGCAAAATGTTTAATGAAAACATTACATAAAAAATGCAAGTGTGTCAGCCCAAAATATAGCAAACAAAACTACATACATATCTGAAACAGGACAAGAATACAAAAAAGTTTATTTATAGGGAACAGGAGTAAAAAGGAGAAAGGGATTTTGATCTTGCATTCAAAGACCAGAAAAAGATCTCAACTTCTTTTTCTTCTTCATTTTAAGTCACTTTAGTACTGTGTGAGTTTATAACATATGGCAAGAAAACAGTTTAATCTTCCAAAATAATTTAATAACATAACTGATCAGTCTTTTTTAGTGTCAAAAACAATCTAACTAGGTCTGAGACATTAGCCCTGCAAGAATTGAAAGATAATAGAGACCTTTTGATCAGACCAGCGGATAAGGGAGGAGCCGTTGTTTTTATGAACTCCGGGCTCTATAAAAAATTAAATGAAGACATTTTACTAGATGAGACCACTTACCAGCCTTTGAGGTCAGCTCCTACAAAACTTTTTCAAATCCGTCTACAATATGTCCTTAATGAAGGTATGAAAATGGGAGCTATTACTGCAACTCTTGCAGGTAAACTCTTTGTGGAATATCCTATAGTTCCTATTTTTCACACATTCCCTAAGGTCCACAAAAACTTGTTTCCTCCACCCATGCGACCCATTGTAGCGGGCATTGGCGCACTTGGTGAACCATTAGGATCCTGTCTGGATTCAATACTTCAGCCCTTGGTGGTTTCTATCCCAGGCTATGTCAAGGATACAAAGAGCCTTGTGAATATGCTGTCAGGTAGCAATTGGGATCCCACATTGTCATGGTTATCATGTGATGTAACCGCGTTGTACTCTTCCATCCCTCATCATCTAGTTATTGATATTTTGGAAAATCATTTAGAACGGTTTACAGCGTATTCTCCTATTTTTATTAGGTTTCTCATAATGTTATTGAATATCTCTTGACTCATAATTATTTTGTTTTTGATGGCACTTTTTATTTGCAGTGTTGCGGTGCGTCGATGGGAGCCAGATTCTCTCCTTCCCTGGCGAACATATTTATGTCCGCCTGGGAGGAGAGATATCTGTTCTCCTCTTCTTGCCCTTTTTCTCCCCACATCAGGTGGTATGGTCGTTATATAGAGGACCTGCTCCTGGTGTGGGGTGGTTCTAGGGAGGATGCTGATAATTTTGGCTTGTATGTCAATGACAATAATTTGAATTTACATTTTACCTTGGAATGGCAAAAAGAAAGTATACATTTTTTGGACATCACTCTTTTAGGCAAGTCTAATATTGAAATACTCCCATATAGGAAAAGCATTGCCAGAAACACCATTCCTCATGCCACTTCTAATCATCCTCATCATGTAATCCATGGTATACCTTATGGAGAACAAATAAGAACCAAACGCAACTGTTCTATTACTTCATTTTTACCACACTATATGCAAGAAACTAAAAATAGGTTGAGTCAAAGAGGATATCCCCAATGGCTATTGGAGAGAACTAATGATAGAATAATGCGGGTTCCTAGAGCAGATCTTTTAAAATCTAAAGACAAAAGAAATGTAACTAAACAAGAGCAGAATAAAATCACATTTTCCACTTCGTTCAGTCCTCAATTTAAGCAAATTTGTAACATTGTAAAAAAATATCTTCCCATCCTTACTGAGGTTGACAACCCTAGACAGATTGCTTCTTTGGATAATGTTCGGTTTGTTTCTAGAAAAGGTCAAACTTTGAGACCGCTTCTGTCCCCTAGTCTTTTCTCCACCAGTTCTGCATCACGACAACACACGTGGCTATCCAATATTGGTATGTTCAAATGTAACCACTCCAGGTGCATTACTTGTAATTATGTATCTATTTCCAAAGAGTTCCGTTCTACTACCCAACGTTCTGTTTTTGCTATGAAATCGTTTATCAACTGTAATACACGCTATGTGGTTTATTTAATCACTTGTGATTTGTGTCAAAAACAATATGTTGGGTGTACAACCTGTACACTTAAATCACGTATCCGTAGACATCTATCAGATGGCATCTAAACACTTTCGTGATGTACATCAAGGTGATACTACGGCCTTTCGAGTACAGGGTATAGAACGAGTCTTTAAACCACCAAGGGGGGGTGACTATCAGAAGAAATTGCGGGCTCGCGAGGCATGGTGGATCTTCAAACTAGATACCAGGTTTCCAAACGGCCTAAATAAACGCCACAATTTGATATGTTACTATAAATTATCCTTCCTTCTATTGTCGCATTGTTGTTTTTAATATTATTGTTCACTATTGTTTGTTTTAATTAAGTTTTGATTGTTTGTCCGTCCGATCATGTGATGTCTCACGAGACCTCAGGGCGGCACTATTTAAATCATGTGTAATATGATTATTGTATGCCATGAATAAGGAGCAGTCATGCTCCGAAATGCGTCAGCTACCATGCGATTGTTGTGTATTCCATCCCATATGATGTCTGGATTCTTTTAACCATTTGTAAATAAAGCTCTGGAACGTCTTCCATTTTAAACAAGAAGGTTGTACGCTGGATTTTCGCACAGACTTTTTCTTGGTTCTTTGGAGAGAGCTTCCTGTACCTGTCCAGGCGTTCCCTCTTGTATCATATAACCAGGTGAGCTGACTTTTTGCAGTCTCTGCCTCTTTGTTTGCGGTACTATTTATTGGTTCTGTCTTGAGTCACATACAATTTTTTGATTATTTCTATTATACCTAGGAGGAGAGATAAAGTAATTAAAATAACACCAATAATGGTATTGTTTAGTTTATTTTTTTCGTGTTACCATGCGGTATATAATGCACTGCAATAACAGTATTGTCTGTGATAAGTGTCATACAAGGGAAAAGCACTTGAAGTGAATAGAGGGAGCTGCCAGTGGTGCTGTTTTATTTGACCCTTAGGCCATGTTCACACGGCTTAAAATGGGCTGTATTTCGGTCCGTAATTACGCACCGGAGTGCGCAAATTACGGGCAGAAAACGGCCCAGTCATTACGGTAATCCACAGTTCTCATAGAGAACTATGGATTACGTCTCCTCTCTCTGCTCAGCGAATCTGCCAGGCGGGGAGATAAGTGACATGTGAATTACTAGCGGCGTATACGCCGCTGGTAATGCAAGTCTATGGGCCGGCAAAGTGCCAGCCCCCCGCTCCCGGCCACACGGCGTAATTACGTCCCGCAGTTAAGCCGTGTGAACATAGCCTTAGAGACATCAAATCAAAGTTCTTTAATTGATGAGCAAAATGTTTAATGAAAACATTACATAAAAAATGCAAGTGTGTCAGCCCAAAATATAGCAAACAAAACTACATACATATCTGAAACAGGACAAGAATACAAAAAAGTTTATTTATAGGGAACAGGAGTAAAAAGGAGAAAGGGATCTTGATCTTGCATTCAAAGACCAGAAAAAGATCAACTTTTTTCTTCATTTTAAGTCACTTTAGTACTGTGTGAGTTTATAACATTTGGCAAGAAAACAGTTTAATCTTCCAAAATAATTTAATAACATAACTGATCAGTGTCTTTCACACACCAACACCATTTCCTGGGCATTACAACAAGTATGGCACATACTCTCAGTTTAGCCCTCTAAAGTTCAATGAAGGGGACCTGCAGGAAGTGTCCATTATTGCAAGAGCTCATCCAGTGATAGTATCTTGTACTTTGAAATCCAAACCATGGCTAGAATTTTTTTCTGGCAAATATGTTTAGTTCATATTGTGTAAAGGTGAAGCATGGTTATGACGGCGGGTGCTCTTCTCCTCGAATCGCCTTATATTTAGCCATATCTTCAGGAAAGACTTTACTTAACTCTTGGATTAAAAGGCTTTTAAATTTCTGCAGAAAGCAAATAAAAATAGTTAAAAATAACAAATCTATACCAAGCAGTGCAAGGTAAATACACACACTATTAGGAAGTCATTAATTCTGCCAATTTTAGAACCAGATACAAGAAAAAAAAAAAAAAAAAAAAAAAAAATTGTGTATATATATACGGTATATTTATTACAGCTCTGGAAAAAAATTGAGACCACTGCACAGTTTTCTAGAAATCAGCATCTCTACATGACAGCCATTCCAATCCAGTGTCAGTTGAGATCCAACCAAAGTGCACCCCATTCTACTTAATGTGCTTCTGATTAGGTGATCACCTGAACCAAATCTTATTTAATGAAGGAAAGTATAAAAAAACACTGCTGTGGTCTTTTCCCCCAAACCTTTACAATTTGGACAAGCTGAAAGGCCCCAAAAAAAGTGTAGGAAAAGGTCAAAAGGGAAATTTTAAAGAAAAATCATGGTTTTTCACCAAAAATTGTTTTCCCGAATTCCCTTTCCCGGGCTTAAAACAAATCTTATAAATTTTTAAATAAAAAATGAAATTGTTTTATTTTAAATTTTGAGGTCTGCCCCGCCTGCTTTTTTTAAATTTTTTTTTGAAAAATTTTCCCCTTTACTGAAAAAACAAAATTTTTTTGCTTTGAATTTCCGGGGGCTGTCAGTAGGTTTTTAAATAAAATTGGGCCAATGTTAAAATTTTTTCGCCAAAAATTTACTATTGAAGAGAAAAATCAGAGAAACAGAAAATTTTACATTGGTCTCTTAATTTTTTCCAGAGGGGTGTGTATATGTGATTATATATATATATATACATATATATATATATATACACACACACACACACACATATATATCACACACATATATATATCACACACACATATATCACACACACATATACAGTTGGAACCAGAAGTTTACATACACTATATAAAGATATATTCATGTTTCACTCACTATCTGACATTAAATTAGAATAAACCTTACCTGTTTTAGGTCAATTAGTATTACTAAAATTATTTATATTTTCCAAAATGCCAGAATAAAGGAGAGAGGTGCCCCATTCATCTGTACAAACAAGATGGAAATGTCCAGCCATCATACCGCTCAGGAAAGAGATGGGTTCTGTGTCTCAGAGATGAACGTTCTTTGGTCCGACATGTGCATATCAACCCAAGAACAAAAGCAAAAGACTCTGTGAAGATGCTGGGGGAAGCTGGTATGATTATGTCACTATCCACAGTGAAATGAGTACTGTATCAGCATGGGCTGAAAGGCTACTCTGCCAGGAAGAAGCCATTACTCCAAAAAGCCAGATTCATGTTTGCAAATGCACAAAGGAACAAAGACCTACATTTTTGGAGACCTGTCCTGTGGTCTGATGAAACTAAAATTGAACCATTTGTCCATAATGACCATCGTTACATTTGAAGGAAAAAGGGAGAAGCTTGGAAGCCTAAGAACACTAGCCCGACTGTGGAACACGGGGCGGCAGCATCATGTTGTGGGGTTGTTTCGCTGTAGGAGAGACTGCTAGACTCCACAAAATAGATGGCATCATGATGAAAGAAGATAGTATTTATTTTATTTATGTTGATTATGTAAAGAAGATGATAATATTGAAGCAACATCTCAAGACATCAGCCAGGAAGTTAAACCTTGGGCGGAAATGGGTCTTCCAAATGAACAATGACCCGAAGCTTACTGCCAAACTGGTTACAAACTGGCTAAAAGAGAACCTGTCCCATAGTTTATGCCCCCCTTGCTGAGGACAGCACAAGCTAGTGACAGACCTGCTATTCCAGTACGGTGTCCCTTATTAAGATGGTCTTTTTTTTTTTTTTTTTTTTTGTTTTTTTTTTTTGAGTATTTAATGCTCAAATATGGCAGTTTTCAGCCCAAAAAAAAAGTCCAGCTTATTCATGAGCAGGTGTTCGCTCCGCCCGCCAAAGGCTAGTCCTGCCCACTTGAGTTATTTGCACGTTTCTGCCTATTCAAAGTAAGGTTGTGAGCTTGGCAGGGCATGAATTAGACTCTTTTCTACCTGAAAAATGCATATTTGAGCATTAAATACTCAAACTAAAGCATCTTACAGAAGAGACAGTGCTGGAAACAGCATGTCTGACACTAGCTGTTCTCAACAAGGGGGGCATAAACTACAAGACAGTTATCCTTAAAGAGAACCTAAGGTCAATGTATTGTAGTGGCCATCACAAAGTCCTGATCTCAATCCTATTGAAAATTTATGGGCATAGCTAAAAAAGAAGGTGCGAGCACGGTGACCTACAAACACCAGTTTCGTCAAGGGGAATTGGCCAAAATTCCTACCAACTATTGTGAGAAGTTTGTGGAAGGATATCCAAAACGTTTGACCCAAGTCAAATGCTACCAAATACTAATGAAATTTATGTAAACTTTTGACTTAACAGAAAGTAATAAAAATACCTTAAAAACTCTCTCATTTTTTCGGGAAAATTTGGCAGATGCAAATAATTTTGGTAATCCAAATTTGACCTAAAACGGGGTAAGGTTTTTTCGATCCCAAAGTCAATAAAAAGAAAAACAAATGTGTGTCTATATAGTGTATGTAAATTTCTGGTTTCAAATACACAAACACTTTAGTTCCTCACTTGAAAAGGGTTCATATTCTATACACACAAACACATCCCTTATTAATCCCTTAACCCCCTTTGGACGTCAATACGTCCATGTTTGGGGGTTCAGCACCGGGCGATGCATACCCCTGAAGATCGCGCAACCTAAAGCAAGTTCGCAGGATGGGCGCGGTATGTCGCTGTATATTACAGTACACCCCGTAGCTCGGCCCCGCCCGAGATCATCCGGGGGGGGGGGGGGGAAAAACCCAGCAAGACCCATCTCCTCCGGGGTCCCGCGGCGTCGCCTTTCCTCCCAAAACAACAGGATCCCGGTTTTAAGTTTTTGCAGAAGGGGATATAAAGGGGCCCTTAGGGTTGGGTCAAACAGGGGCCCCGACGGGGGGAAACAGTACACACCACAAGATATATTAAATTTCCTATTGAATGAGGGATTGAAATCTCATTCAAACCCCCCTGTGGGAAAGGAAAAAAATAATGTAAAAAAGTTAAAAAAACAATAAAACACAAACACGAAAAATAAAAAAAAAAACAGTACATCGCCTTTTCCCCTTTAAAAAAACGCCAATCCCCCCCCAAAAAAAATCAAAAATAAAAAAAAAGTTTCCCATTTTTGGGTTCCGGCGTGCAACACCCCCCCTAAAATCTGTCAGTTAATTAAGCCGACGCTGAACAAAATCGTAAAAAAAAAAAAAAAAAAAAAAAAAATCACATTAAGATTTGTTCATACTGCAGCACATAAAATGGAATAAAAAGCTATCAAAAACTCCTATAAAACCCAAAGTGTACCAAATAAAGTCATTCATCCCGCAAAAAAAAAAAAAAATCCTTCCCCCAGCCTGATACGGAAAAATAAAAAATTTTTGTCCTCAGAAGACAGAATCATAAATATTGTTTTACCACTAAAAACACTTTTTTTTTAAAAATGCTTTTAAAATAAAAAAATTTTTTAAAAACCGGAAAAACGCCTAACGTTTTCGACCCAAAGAGTAAAGGCCCCCTACGCCCCTTATGTTTAAAAATTAAAAAAAAAAAACCCCTAATTTCTAGGATTGCAGTATTTAAAAAAACGATCAAAAAGCCTTGTCCCCCCCAAAAATGATACTAAAATTTAAAAACCCAACTCATTTCCACAAAAAAAAAAAAAAAAAACCCCACACGCTCCAAACGCGGACAAATTTAAAAGTTTTGGCTCTCAGACATGGCGATGCAAAAAAAAGTGTTTTCCGGTGAAAAAAAGGTTTTTTTGTTTAAATTGGGGTTTTCCTGTAATCGTATCAAACCCCGGGTGAGTTTTAAACCTACATGTGTATAAAACCCCCTTTACAGGTAAGTTATTAAAAAAAAAAAAATAAAAAAACTAACCCAAGATTCTGTAAAATTTTGTTTTTAAAACGTTACAAAAACCAAAAAAAAAAAAGGGAAAAAGCGTCATATGCCCCCATAATGTACCCCAAAAAAAACACAAATCCCGCAAAAAACAAGCCCATACACGCAAAAAAAAAAGTTTGGCTGTCAGAAGAGGACAACATAAAACTGCAATTTTTTATAAACGCATTTATATTGTGTAAAGTAATAAAACAAAAAAACTAAATAAAATTTATATAAATTGTAACTGTACCCCCTCCATAGTAAAGTTATCCTGTCATTTAAAAATGCACGGCGAACACTGTAAAATTGAAGCCCAAAAAACAATGATCGAACTGTGTTTTTTCCCCTCATTTTCATGGCCCAATGCTAAAAAAAACTATGGAACACTTGTGCATCCAAAATGTACAGTACACCCCTAGATGAGACCCCCGAGGGGTGTTAAAAATCCAAAAATGGGGCCAACTTCTGGAAGGTTTCACCTGTTCTGCTACTTTGGGGGCTTTGCAAATGTGAAATGGCCCCCACCAAAATCTGCGTTCCAAAAGCCAAAAAAGCGCTCCCTCCCTTGTAAAAAACCCCGGTTCATGCGCCAAAACAGCAGTTTACACCGCATGTAGGGTATTGCCGAACTTGGAAGAACGATTGCGTGACAACTTTTTGGGGGTTTATTTTTTCCAGGATTCCATGTAAATATAAAAGATCTTAAGCTAAAATTGCAGATTATTGGAAAAAAAAATTTTTTTTAGTTGGTGGCAATGCCATTTCTATTTAAAAAAGGCAAATGCTCTAAATGTAGAGTGTATTCATATATTGTGGTATTTGCAATAACGCTGTTTTACTGCAATTCTAGAAAATCAAGTTAAAAAAAAAAAAAGCAGGTGGCTATTCCTATCATTAGCTAAATGACTTATAAGCAAGAATATTTCAGTGCACTGGCAAACAAAATAAGGAATTACAAAGTACTCTTAGCAATCCCTTGCTATTGTCCATTGCTATTAATGGAAATGGGCGATTCTTGTATCTTTAAAAGGGAACCGGTCATGTAGACTGAATAGTCTGATCTACCAGCAGCTTGGTATATACCTACAAGAACTAAGACGGATGCATAGGTTTGTGGGACATTATTCAGTAGAACTTGCAATTAAGTCATTGAAATCGCTGTTTATTTTGAGCTTCGGAGTCCAGTGGGCAGTTATAATCAGTGACAGATTCTATAGGCAGGCAAGTAGAGGGAAGGATGTCAAATCAATAAGGAGGACAACCACTGGACTCCTGAAGATAGAATGAGCAGAGATTTGCATAAATTAAATGCAATTAATACGGATTTATTTTTCCATTTCAAACTGTCTCAATCTGCTCAGCTTATCCTACTCCATGTCCATACATTGCACAACATTTCCCACAGTGCAGTTTTACTGAACATTTTGAAGTACTTTTAGGACTTGTCCCCACGACATGGGTTTTCACCTGGTTTTTTCAAGGGTTTTGAAAACAGCGGGAAAACCCAGTGACCACTTTTAAAAGGGGACCCTCGGGAAAAACCCGCTCACGGGTTTTTTAGACCGCTGGCGGTCTGAAAAACATTGAGCATCTTCATTCTTCCGCCTGTTTTTTGGATGGAATATAAACATGTTAATGCAAAGGGGGAACCACGGACAAAAGCCGTCCCCCGGCCCAAAAACCGTGCAAATACCGGTGGGGGTTTTCGCCGCTTTTGCACTGTCCCTGTGAACGTCCCCTTAAAGGGGTTTATCGTTTGGGGGCCCCGTGCGTCCATAATTTTCCCCCAGTTTAAGTTTGAAATACAGGGGCGTGTCTCTCCGTCAGCGGGGTGTTCTCCCCCAGGGGGGCTGTCTCCTCTCACTGAAGAACTGGACATCATCTTTTTTGTTTAAAGCAGGGGAGCAGAAGGTTGTCTGGATATAAAACTCTGTAGCCTCCTGTCTCTTTTTCCCCTGCACCTTTTGAGGCTCCAAACTCCAGAAAAAGCAACTGTCAATGTTTTTTTTAAACACAAACGAAACCCAGCCTTTTAAAATCCTGCTTCCTTCAGTGCATGTGGAGAAGCAAATCCCAGTTTTTCAGAAAAGGCCCTGTCACGTGTAACTGATTGGGCTGGTGGAGGGGGTAGAGCATGATAATTATTGTTTTTACAACTAAGGGTTTTGGGAGTTCTGTCCCTCACAGGGTAATTTTTTTTTTCCCCTAAATTCAAACACATAAGGAGAACCAAAAATATATTGTTAATCTCTTAATATAAAAATTACATACAGGGCTCCCCTATATCATTTCTCACCCCCAAAATATATGCATTGTATCACGTATTTTGGGAATGTTGGGTGTGACTGCAAGGATGGACCATATAGGGAGCTTTGGTGTGTATAAATAAAATTATAGATTTTCACAAAATTTATTTTCATACTTTCATATGGTAAAATTTTTAAATAAAACAAAAAAAACTGAGGGACGACCCCCCCAACTCTGTTTTGTAGGGCGATCACCAACACACTCTATACAAGGACCATGCAACACGTTTGAACCCTTTTAAGTTATACAATACGGGTAGACATCATAGGGAGGGGGGGGCTTCTTTCAATCTGAGGAACAGAACGCCTTTTCCTTGCAGCAGCTTAAGGACTGGATCTGGAGGGGGTGAATCAACCCTTGGCAAAACCCCTTTAACCCCCAAAGGACCCACCCTTTTTTGCCCTTTCCGAAACACCCTATTTTTAAAATCTGACGTGTCAATTTATGTGAAATAACTTTTGACATTTTACCTATTCATGTATTCAGAGAATGTTTTTCTCGTGACACATTGTGTTTTAAAGTAGTAAAAATTTTTTTTACCCATACAACCCTTTTTTTGTTTGTGAAAAATATCAAATTTTGGATAAAAATTTTGGAAAAAAATTTTGCGTTTTTTGAAATTTTGAAAAATTTTCTCCCCTTTTTGCAAGACAGAAAATTATTCCCCAAAAAAATTTTTTATAACTACCTCCCTATGTCCACTATAGGTTGGCATTTTTTTTTAAAAAATGTCTTTTTTTTTTTTTGTACGACATTAGGGGGAAAAGGAGAAATTTAGTATAATTTTCTCACATTTTCAAAAAAATTTTTGCAATATACATATTTTTGGGGGACCACCCCAGTTCGACGTGGTTTTTGAGGTGCCTGCATGTTAGATAAAAAGGGGACGCCATTGAGAAACTAACCCCTTAACATTTTTACAACATATTTAGGAAGTTTGAAACCCTTCAATTTTTTCACAGAAATTAAAGCAAAAGGGAGATGAAATTTCAAAATTTGACCCTTTTTTTTTTTTTGCAATTTTTCAATATTATCCATTATTCACGGAAAACGGAAAGGACCGGGTAAAGCAATGTAATATAAATTCCCCCCGGGTCTCCGTTTTTAAGAATACCCCCAAGTGGCCCTGTGCATTATTTGGCTCACCCATAACCCCCAGAATAGGGGGACACCACAAATTCCCGGGGGGTCCATTAATACGATTTTTTTTAGGCGCCTTTTTTCATTTTTGGGGACACCCTGGGGTGCTAAAACTTAATAAACACCCCCTAAATAGCCCACATATTGGAAATAAAAACCCCTTTAAATGAATATATCCGGGGGTGTTGAGTATATAGATCCCACGGGGTGTTTCAAAAATTTTTTTTTTTTGCAAAAGGCTGTGAAAATTTTAAAAAAAAATTTTTTTTTTCAATAATCTGAAATTTTTTAGTTTAAAATGTTTATATATTCAGGAACCCTGGAAAAAAAAACCCCCAAAACTTTGTTAAGCAATTTCTTCCAAGTTCGGCAAATTCCCCCTACTGTGGGTGAAACTCGTTTTGGGGCATGGCAGGGGTTTTCAAGGGAGGGGGCGCTATTTTGGGTTTTGGGAAAGCAGATTTTGGTGGGGGCCATGTCGCATTTTGCAAAGCCCCCAAAATAGCAAACAGGGGAAACCCTTTCCGAAGTCGCCCCCCCTTTTGGATTCAACCCCATCGGGGTCTCACTAGGGGGTATAGGGATTTTTGGGGTGCCAGGTGTTCCATGTTTTTTTTTAGCATTGGGAATGAAAATTGGGGGAAAAAAAAAACGAGCGGGCAATTTTTTTGGTTTCAATTTTAAGCATTCCCGTGCAGTGTAAATGATTGATAACTTTTTCATGGGGGGCGGTACAATTACAATGTATAATTTTATATAGTTTTTTCTGTTTTATTCTTTAACACGTGAAAAAAGTCTATAAAAAAATTTCTTTTTTAGTTTTCCTATTCGACAGCCATAACTTTTTTATTTGCTGTGTTCAGAGCTTGTATGGGCTTGGGTTTTTTGCGGGTGAGTTGAAAATTTTTATTGGTTACCATTAGGGGTGCATATATGCTATTTCCTTTTTATTAAGGTTTTTGTGAGATGTTTTGAACAAAAATACAGCAATCTTGGAGTGTTTTTTTTAATTTTTTTATAGGGTCACTGTTTCGGTATATATGACAGGTACTTTACTCCAGGCAAAACGATTACACCAAACCCAATTTTTTATTTTTTTTTTTTTACTTTTTTACAATAAAAACACTTTTTTTCACCCGGAATCACGTTTTTGCATTGCCATAGCCTGAGAGCCCAAAAATTTTTAAATTTTCTGTGCTTGGGGGTGTGTGGGACTTGTTTTTTTTTTTCGAAGGATTGACGTTTTTATTATATTTTTTGGGGGGACAAGGCTTTTTGATCGCTTTTAAATCCATTTTTTGGAGGCCCGGGGAAAAAATACCAAACCAGTAGGTTTTTTTATTTTATTTTTACAGGGGTCCTGTCAGTATCCGTGATAATTTGCTTTTCTCTTTGGGTCGCTCGATTTTGGGGGATACCCCCATTTATATATTTTTTTTTTTTTGTTGAAGCACTTTAAAAAAAAAAAAAAGTGTTTTTAAATGTGAAAACAATATTTTTGCATCGCTTTTCCGAGAGCTTAATTTTTTTTTTTTTCCTATACAGACTTTTAAGGGGGTTTTTTTTTTCGGGATGAATGACGTTTTAATTGGTACAACTTTGCCGTTTTTAGGAGTTTTTTTAATCGCTTTTTTTTCCATTTTATGTGCGCGGGAGAACAATAAAATTTTTAACCGTATTGTTTTTTTTTTTTTTTTTTTTTTTTTTACGGGGTTCACCTACGGGTTAATTAACATGACAGATTTATAGGGGGGGGGTCTTCGCACCGGCATACCCAAAAATGGGTACTTTATTTTTATCTTTTTGGGGGGATTGCGTTTGTAAAGGGGAAAAAGGGCGATGTAAAGTATTTTTATTTTATTTTTTTTGTGTTTTGGTTTTTTTTTTTTACTTTTTTTACTTTTTTTTTTTCTTTTTTTTTTTGTTTCCCCCCCTTTTTATTTTTTACTTTTCCCCAAGGGGGGTTTGAATGAGAGATCTTTAGATCTCTCATAAATGGAATATGCAAAGCTTGTTGCTATGACTGGTTTCCAGCAACCTCAGTCCACGATGCCGGGGCCCTGCCCACAGGGCACGGCCGGGGATCGTGACGTCACAGACAACCCGGAAGGGTTCTTGCCCCCCGTGCTGTCTGTCAGAGGGCGGGAACTGCACGGTCGCCCCATCCCTGCGCGCTCCCCGACCCAAGACCCAGGAGGCGACTCCCCGCGTCTCCCTAAATTATTGCGACCCCATGGTCGCGATAATTTAAGGGGTTTAAACCGGCCCCCCCCCCCGGGGCGCCGGGGGCGGGGGGGACCTGCGGTGCGTTTTAAATACAGCTGAAACCCCCCCGCCGATCCCCGGGGAAATCTGCTTTAGAGTTCGCGCGATCCCAGGACGTATCCTACCCGGGGGGTGAAAACCCCCAAAGACCTGGGGCATGGATACGCTAAGGGGTTAAAAAGGCAGTAATTGCCCCCGAACATTTACCCTAAAGCGGGGGATGTACATAAGCCGCAACTTGGTTTCCAAACGATTTTAACAGCTCAGAGGGGAGTAAAAAACAGAGTGTGAAAAACGCCCAAACACGCGCAGGGGGCGGGCCGGGCTTTCCGTTAAAGGGGGGTATTCCAACAGGGGAAGAAAAAGTCAAACCAGCCAATCGCAGTCAGGGGGCTGTCTAGGGCCAGAAAACGACCCCCGGGGGGGTTCTGGGGCCCCAACACAGAAATAAAAGACAATTTTTCAGAGATGCTTATATTGCTGAAACCCAAATGCAGAGGTAAGAAAACCCCAAATTACAAAATGTTTTTTTTTTTACTGTCCCCATAATCTGAGACTGATCTTTGTAAGATAAAAACCCCTTTAAGGCAAATCATGTGTGGATATAAAAATAGGACTTTTCCTTTTTTTCTTTTTTTCTATACCTGGCCAAAGCACTAAAAAAAGAACAGCCCTTTAGAATTTTAAACCAACTTACCTTCATTGTATTTTTTTTCCCCCTTTTAAATTTCTCTTTTTTTGTAATTTCTTTTCCCAAAAAAAAATTTTTTTGTGTACAGTTGAGGATTTCGGCCTTGATCAATGTAGCTAGAAAACAAAAAGAATTTCACAACATAAAACTTCTGAACCAATACACTTCCTAATAACAGCCTTTAATTTCAACGCAAAGAGATTTCCATGTTTGTTTTTCAAGGCTTTCTAATGGCTCTTTATTACAAAACAATAGTGCAGCTGCAAGCAAGGATGACAGTAGAGGGTACAACACCACAAAGATGCACAAATGCTTTCAAAGAAAGGTTTAACCCCCTTTTACACAGCAACTTTTCATCTCCCCCCCCATTACCAAAACCAAAACTTTTTTTTCTGTATGAGGGGAAATTGTTTTTGTAACAAAGCAAAAAATTTTCCGTGTCCCCAATCCTGCAATTTTTTATATAGTAAAGGGACCCCCAAGGGGCCCCGGATGGGGATTTGGGTGACAGCGAATCATTACTATCTATATAGATTAAATAAATGGGGCTCCCGTCTGTTGGCGTTCCCTGGCCGTCCAGGGGGGTACTTTTTCTAAGGATTGGTGTCTTTGGGTGATCGGTAAATTTGGGACCCCCAAAAAACCCTTTTTGACACCAGGGGGAAACTTTAACTTTGGGCCCGCCAGCTTTAATTTTAGGCACAGGAAAATAAAAATGAAAAGAAAAACCCCGGCGGGCCCCACTAATTTTAAAAATAAACAGGGAGGCCCCCACTTAATTTTGTCCCCAAATTACAAACTGAACATTTTGGGGCCCTTCTTTGGGATTGTCGTTCCATGTATTTCTGTTTGGGAAAAAGGAACTACAAGTGCCAGATTTCCACAGCAAACACGAGGTGAAAAAAGAGGGGGGAAATTTTTTTAAAAGGGGCCAAGGGCACAAAACAAAAAGTAAAATATTTTTCCTTTTACTTTCCCAAAACGAAAAAAAAACCCCTTTTTTCGCTGGAAATTCTTAATTTAAAATAAAATACCCGTCCCACTTACATTCAATAAAACTTTTAAAAAAAACAAAAAGTCCCTATCCAAATTTTTAACCCAGGGGGTTTTTTGTACTTTTCCCCCCCCCCCCCTCTAAAAAATGGTTTCCCCCAAAGGCCCCTTTTACCGATTTCACCACAAAAACATTAAATATACCTTCCCCACTGGTTTCCGCCTTTCGTTTAAGGCCCTTTGGGGGGCCCCAAGCCCCCTCACGTCCTCTACTGCCCCGCTAGCCCGACAAAATCCCCAATGACCTTTTTCACTGGTTTTTATAGGGAAACCAGGGATCGCAAAAAAACCCGTCCCTGGAACACGGGAGGAAAGGCACCCCCCCCCCCAACACGTTTCCCAAATCCTGGGTAAGAGTTCAAACCCCCGGGGGGAAACAGCCACACTTAAATGTAAGGGTGTTCACAAAAGGTTATTCCCGCGGGTTTGTGAGCCGGATTGCGTTTCACAAATCCCCCCGGAATAAGGGGCGGGGCAGTTGACGCGGCGGGGGGGCCGCTCCCCGGCCCCATAGACAATGCATTGTTTTACGGGGGCTCCGCGCCGTAAAATAATGTTCATGTCACTTTTTTCCCCCCCGGGCGGATTCGCCGAGCGGGGAGAAGCAAACGGAATCCACTGTTTCTAGGAGAGCAGTGGATTACCGTAATTACTCTGACGGATTGGGCGCCGTACTGAAAGCGCAAATCCGGCGCGCAGTTCGGAGCCAATCCGCGGCAAAATAAGCCGTGTGAACGAGGCCTAACTGGCTGACAATATATACAGATGGCTCTTACCTCACCAAGGCCAGGTAACCTTGGTGGCATGTTGCTTGCAGGTATCCTGCTTTGCTCCATCTAGTCTCAGAAACCTTTGACCACCTAAGGTCACTCTGGCACTAATATATATTTTGTGAACAAGGCATTGGTTTTATAGCCCAAGTTGTTACAGTAGCTGTGATGCCAATTTTGTTTGCTTCATTCTGTCAAAAAACATGACATTCAAAAGCAATCTTATTATGTAAATAGGGTTTATGCTTTTTTTTAATCTTTTGTTACAATATGTTTTAACATTTTACTTTTGGTTTCTATTCTACTATTTGATTGGCAATATACCATATATACTCGAGTATAAGTCGAGTTTTTCAGCACAAAAAATGTGCTGAAAAATCCCCCCTCAGCTTAGGCTATGTTCACACGGCTTAACTGCGGGACGTAATTACACCCCGCATTCACGCCGTGTGGCCGGGGGCGGGAGCAGGGGAGTGAGCGGGGGGCCGGCATTGAATTACCAACGGCGCGTTTACGCCGCTGGTAATTCACATGTCACTTATCTCCCCCCCGCGGCGTATTGTGCGGGTGGGAAGAGGAGACGTAATCCATAGTTCTCTATGAGAACTGTGGATTACCGTAATGACTGGGCCGTTTTCAGCCCGTAATTTGCGCACTCCGGCGCGTAATTACCGACTGAAATACGGCCGATTTTAAGCCGTGTGAACATGCCTTATACTCGAGTCACTGTCGGCGCTCTGGCACTGCAATGGCCCGCGCGCCGACAGGGACGCTTCAGCTATATGCGACTCCTCAGGGAGCGCATATAGCTGAAGGCCGAGTACAGCTGACAGCCTCCGGGCTCTGCGATGGACCGGGCGCTGTCAGCGATCTCCTCCCCTGTGTGCGACTCCTCTGCCGCAGTGGACTCCACGCGGCCGCGGATGTCCGGAGTTTCCGGCACAGACGGCGTGTGTCATCACGCTGCGTGCGCGGCCTGATGACATCACCCGCCTGTGCCGAGAAGACAGCGCGGGAGGCCGGACAGCGAGGGAGACGGAGCAGCGGGGAGCCAGGTAAGTGTTTTTTTTTTTGTTTGTTTTAAAACCTATACCTGCCTACAGCCTACCTATAGGACCTATACCTGCCTACAGCCTACCTATAGGACCTATACCCTGCCTACAGCCTACCTATAGATCCTATACCTGCCTATACCCTGCCTACAGCCTACCTATAGATCCTATACCCTGCCTACAGCCTACCTATAGATCCTATACCTGCCTATACCCTGCCTACAGCCTAACTATAGGACCTATACCTGCCTATACCCTGCCTACAGCCTACCTATAGGACCTATACCTGCCTATACCCCCGCCTACAGCCTACCTATAGATCCTATACTGCCTATAACCCTGCCCACCTATTGGACCTATACCTGCCTATACCCTGCCTACAGCCTACCTATAGGACCTATACCTGCCTATACCCTGCCTACAGCCTACCTATAGATCCTATACCTGCCTATACCCTGCCTACAGCCTACCTATAGATCATATACCTGCCTATACCCTGCCTACATTTAAATCCTTTACCACTATAGAAATTTTGCATGTCATGCCCTGGTGCCTTATCCGAGTTTCCTCTTGCCCCGTAGTATTTCTAGCTTCAATAAACAATAGAAGGAACCAATTTAACAGCTAAATAGCTTAGTCCGGCCGTACACTCAAGATGCAACGTTTCGAGAGTCGGGGCAGGGACTCTCGAAACGTTGCATCTTGAGTGTACGGCCGGTGTCTGAGCAGCTCCTCACTACTGCTTATGCAGCGTTGTATCACAGGTAAAGGATACCTTTCTTATGCATGCATGCCAAAAACCTTTTATGCTTATACAATATACGTGTGTCATGTCTGTGTTGGATATTGCAATAAAATATGGACTAAGCCATTTAGCTGTTAAATTGGTTCCTTCTATTGTTTATTGAAGCTAGATATACCCTGCCTACAGCCTACCTAGAGGACCTATACCTGCCTATACCCTGCCTACAGCCTACCTAGAGGACCTATACCTGCCTACAGCCTACCTAGAGGATCTATACCTGCCTATACCCTACCTACAGCCTACCTAGAGGATCTATACATGCCTATACCCTACCTAGAGGACCTATAACTGCCTATAGCCTGCCTAGGGGGCCTATACCTGCCTATAACGATCTATACCATGCCTATAGCCTGCCTAGGGGGACCTATACCTGCCTATAATGACCTATACCTGCCTATAGTAGGAAAATGTGCTCACCTACTTCTATGGGCTAGTCTTTGCTTAATCTTGTAGGTCCCGCTGCGTTTTCCTCCGATCCGAGCACCGCCGGCCCTGCAGTTACCACGCCAATTCCACACAGGATATCCGGGTGCTTACTCACTTTGAGGCTTGCACCGCAACAGATTCCAGGCTCCGGTATGGGTAATCACACAGCTTTTTTTTTTAAGAAATTTAAAATCACAGCATAGCACAGACGGTTGTCACAGCATACTATCCTGCAGTTATCTGACGCGTTTCGAGTTTAACACACTCTTGTTCACAGTAAATGTTTCCATGTTTAGCTGCTATATTTAAAACAAATCTGAAACCTGAGAGCCAATAGCTGCCATTCGACAGATACCATCAAGGCCATACCATATGGCGAGTATGTGAGAGCTCGCAGACTATGTACGTTGGATGAGGATTTTGATAAGTCAGTCCAGGTTATAGACCAGAGATTAGTAGAGAGGATATACTAGGAGGGATCTTAGAACAGCCAAATTAAAAATACAAAGGAAGACGCAACAACAGCTTCTAGAAAATACAGATTTGGAAGAGAAAAATACGTTCAATAACAAGAAGATAGTATTTACTACCAAATAGAGCAGGAATTATAAAGAAATTAAATCCATATTCCACAAAAATGTTAACATCCTACGACAAGATGAGACCCTGGCATAAATTTTAAAAGAGGGCGTGGTATGCATACCAAGAAAAAAAATCAAACTATAGGGAATTTACTATCACCCAGTACCTTTAAAACAACAGCAATACAAGGTAGAACTTGGTTAGTCCAAAAAGGTTTTTTTTATGTGTGGTGGCAACAGATGCAATGTTGCAATGAGCATTAAAACAAATATATTTAAAGATGCCAAGATGTCGGACCAATTTGAGATAAAACATTTCATGAATTACAATACACACCATGTGGTATACATCATTGCGTTCATAATATGCCATAAAAAATATGTTGGCAGTACCATACGAAAAGTAAAGACCCGGATAATGGAACACATCACACCTATAAAAAAAAAAAAAAAAAAAAAAAAAAGACAGGGATCAATGTCAGGAGCAGCCAGCATTTTTTAGAATGTCATGAAGGGAACATAACTAGTTTAAGATATTATGCGATAGAACAGGTTTCATGCCCAGAGACAGGTGGAGATTGGGGTAAGAAACTGAGATTAAGAGAGGCCTACTGGATACTCAGATTAGGCACTAGAACACCACAAGGTCTGAATTATAGAACAGACTTGTTCTATATATATATTTAAATAAATATGCATTTCCCTCTATATGGCATATATTACCGACATCCCGTATACATTTTGTATCTATTTATATGTGTGTGTTCCCCTTTAAACGGAATAAGTTGATTAATCATGTGATCTAAAAACTGCAGTTCATTGGTTTTAGATTTGTTTTAAATATAGCAGCTAAACATGGAAACATTTACTGTGAACAAGAGTGTTAAACTCGAAACGCGTCAGATAACTGCAGGAGAGTATGCTGTGACAACCGTCTGTGCTATGCTGTGATTTTAAATTTCTTACAATAAAGCTGTGTGATTACCCATACCGGAGCCTGGAATCTGTTGCGGTGCAAACCTCCAAGTGAGTAAGCACTCGGATATCCTGTGTGGAATTGGTATACCTGCCTATAACGACCTATACCAGCCTATAACCTGCCTATGGGGGACATATAGCTGCCTATATCTGCCTATGGGGGACATTAAACTGCCTATGTAATTTTATTGGCATCTATTTTTATTTTTAAAATTCACCAGTAGCCGCTGCATTTTTCACCCGAGACAAAAGTAGGTGCCCCGGCTTATACTCGAGTATATACGGTAATACACTCCAAAGCATCTGTATTGTAGCGCATTATACCAGCTAATTTGCCATAACCTTTTTTCCACATTTTTCCAGCGACATGTTTATTAATTTCAGGAATCAATTATTATTTTTTTTTTTAAATTGTACTGTTTTAGGTGTATATAACTTACCAGCTCTCTGTGAGAGATCAGAGGTGGTAAAAAAAAAATAAGTAGTGCTGAATTCACACTACATAAGCCAGTATATAATTATGGCAATACCAAATAATTTATATTTATATATATATATAATATATATTATATATATATATATATATATATATATATATATATAATATATATATATATATATATATATATATATTATATATATATATATATATATTTTTTTTTTTTTTTAAAATGTTTACTTTTCACAACGAAAATTTTTTTTTTATGCATCTCCACATTCCAAATCGTATAACATTTTAATTTCTATGTTGACAGTTATGTAAAGGCTTGTTTCCTGTACGATGGCTTGTAGTTTATTGGTAGCCAGCTTACGTTTGCCCTGCCGACAAAAAGGGAATTGCGGTATTTACTGTATAAGGATATGTTCACACGACATATTTGCGGGGCGTATTTTGGCATGCAATTGTGTTGCTTTACTCCTGAAGTACATCCTGCAAAAATTGTAATTCGTAGCTCTCATTGAGAGAGAAAGATGGCCAGCATGTACTTCTGAAGCAGCACGCACAGTATGCATCGCTATACGCCTGCAGTACGCCGTGTGGACATACCCTTACTCATGCAATGACTGTAAAATGTGAATGTGCAGATTTCCACATCGAAGCATGCAGAACTGCGAGATTAGCTTCCTAATACAATGAAAGCTTTAACTGGGATAAAACTACATATGGAGTACAAAGTTTTAATTGGAATCCATTTTGCACCAAAAGTCACCGAAATATAACATTTGCAGCCACGGACTGATGGCCAACAGAGAAATGTTGCAGCTGTGTCTGGCATGAAGCTATTACAATTGATTTCAGTGAAGAAGTGCAGATGGAACAATCTGTCAGGCCAGTTAAAAACCATACATTTTAATTTGCAAAATGAGGAGTTGTAATGAAACCACCAAGTAACCTCAAGGATTAAGGGAAGAATGTGGCAATATACACAGTGCCTCGCGAAAGTATTCGGCCCCCTTGAACTTTTCAACCTTTTGACACATTTCAGGCTTCAAACAAATATATAAATTATTTTTTTTTTGTTGTGAAGAATCAACAAGTGGGACACAATTGTGAAGTGGAACGAAATTTATTGGATATTTTAAACTTTTGTAAAAAATAAAAACTTAAAAGGTGGGACGTGCAATATTATTCGGCCCCTTTACTTTCAGTGCAGCAAACTCACTCCTGAAGTTCAGTGAGGATCTCTGAATGATCCAATGTTGTCCTAAATGACTGATGATAAATATAATCCACCTGCGTGTAATCAAGTCTCTGTATAAATGCACCTGCTCTGTGATAGTCTCAGGATTCTGTTTAAAGCGCAGAGAGCATCATGAAGACCAAGGAACACACCAGGCAGGTCCGTGATACTGTTGTGGAGAAGTTTAAAGCCAGATTTGGATACAAAAAGATTTCTCAAACTTTAAACATCCCAAGGAGCACTGTGCAAGCAATCATATTGAAATGGAAGGAGTATCAGACAACTGCAAATCTACCAAGACCCAGCCGTCCATCTAACTTCCATCTCAAACAAGGAGAAGACTGATCAGAGATGCAGCCAAGGGGCCCATGATCACTCTGGATGAAGTGCAGAATCTACAGCGGTAGGAGAGTCTGTCCATAGGACAACATCAGCCGTACCACTGCACTAATCTGGCCTTTATGGAAGAGTGGCAAGAAAAAAAAGCCCTTTCTCAAATAAAATCCATAAAAAGTCTTGTTTAAAGTTTGCCACAAGCCACCTGGGAGAAAACAAACATGTGGAAGAAGGTGCTCTGGTCAGACGAAACCAAAAATCAAACTTTTTGGCCACAATGCAAAACGATATGTTTGGCGTAAAAAGCAAACCCCCGCTCATCACCGTGGACACACCATCCCACTGTCACAACATGGTGGGGGCAGCATCATGGTTTGGGCATGCTTTTCTTCAGCAGGGACAGGGAAGATGGTTAAAACTGATGTGAAGATGGATGGAGCCAAATTCATGATCATTCTGGAAGAAAACCTGTAGGAGTCTGCAAAAGACCTGAGACTGGGACGGAGATTTATCTTCCAATAAGACAATGATCCCAAACATAAAGCAAAATCTACAATGGAATGGTTCACAAATAAACGTATCCAGGTGTTAGAATGGCCAAGTCACAGTCCAGACCTGAATCCAACCGAGAATCTGTGGAAAGAGCTGAAAACTTCTGTTCACAAACGCTCTCCATCCAACCTCACTGAGCTCCAGCTGTGCGCCAAGGAAGAATGGGCAAGAATTTCAATCTCTTGATGTGCAAAAGTGATAGAGAAATACCCCAAGCGACTTGCAGCTGTAATCGCTGCAAAAAATGGCGCTACAAAGTATTAACCTAATGGGGCCAAATCATTTTGCACGCCCCACTTTTCAGGGATTTTTTTATTTATTTTTTACAAAAGTTTAAGATATCCAATAAATTTCGTTCCACTTCACAATTGTATCGCACTTCTTGTTGATTCTTCACAAAAAATTTAAATGTTATATCTTGATGTTTGTAGCCTGAAATGTGGCAAAAGGTTGAAAAGTTCAAGGGGCCGAATACTTTCGCAAGGCACTGTATATTTAGAAAAAAAAATCTTCAATTAATTCAAACAAAAAACAAATCTTAAAAGAAAACAAAATGTGGATGTTTTCATACTTTTATAGACTTATGTGGTTCTACAATGTTGGACCTTGTAGAACCACCACAGCAGCATGCACACCATCCACAATACTTCCACAAGGCACTGTACTTAAGACACAATAGTGAGAGAGTAAGGCTGTGTTCACACGGCTTATTCCCGACGGATTTGTGAGCCGTATTGAGCTCACAAATCCGCCGTGAATAAAGGGCGGGACGGGGGCGGGACGGGAGCGCGCTCCCTACCCAACTTAACAATGCAAATTTTTTACGGCGCGTACGCGCCGTAAATAATGTGCATTTTCAGTTTTTTCCCCGCCCGGCGGATTCGCCGAGCGGAGAAGAGCGACGGAATCCATTGTTCTCTATGAGAGCAGTGGATTACCGTAATGACAGGGACGGATTGGCGCCGTACTGAAGTGCAAATCTGGCGCGGAGTACAGCGCCAATCCGTGCCCAAATAAGCCGTGTGAACGAGGCCTAATTGTAATATAAAACTTGGAGTGCCATCCGGTAAATTGGTAGAATAAATAACAGATTATAAAAACATCAAAACAACTGCAAGGTCAATGGGTATGTGGAACACCACATTTCACGCTATATATAACGATTCTTCACATCAAATAGTTTGCTCAAGACCACTATTTGAACACCAAAAAGGCTCGCAGGGTGAAAATCTGTGGGACTCAGGAATGTTCAGTTGATACTTCCAGTTAAAATTGGTTCTTGCAAGCATTACTATTGCTAAAAGACAGTAATAAATAGAAATGCTTACAAGTACCAGTTTTAACTGCAGAGACATCAAGTGAACATTCCACTGATTGCCACAGATCGTTTCACCCTATTGTCCTTTTTGGCATTGAAATACAAGTGTCTCAAAAAAGCGCTTACCTGGCGTGAAACGTGTTGTCCCCCATCCCACTTGCAATTGGTTATTTTTATAATAAATTATTTATTCCACCAATCTACTGGACAGCACTTCAGGTATCTTCTATTACTACTTGCTCTATTATTGTGTTTAAGTATATAGCGCCACATTTTTCCCTTAGTCCTCAAGATTACTTGGTTGTTTCATTACACCCCTCGTTTTGCTGTTTATCTCGGCTCATGTAGATTAAACATTGGCTAGCGTGGGAAAGGCTGCCATCTATACTTATCAAATGTGCCTGTCTGTGTTTTACCGGATTTGTACAACTAATTAAGGTTAGTTATGAAGAGAAAAAAAAAAGGAGGTTACCCAGCATCCCATTAAAACACTCTTCTTCTAATTAAGATTAGTAAATGACCAATCTGTGCTTCCTGCCTACTCCATTAATACTTTTGCATCTTTAGACTTTTTTCATTTTTTTCTTTTTCTGATTTTGCTCATAATATTGTATACATACATTTAAACATACACACACAGCGGGTGAAAAGTTTCTAAGTTAATATATTTCTAAAAGGTGCTATTGACATGATATTCTCACCAGATGTTCGTAATAATCCACAGAGGCAAAGAGATCAACCATAGATGTCCATAAATTAAAGTGCTTTTCTCGCTAGAAAGATCATATCTGTAACGATGGGGGACAGTAAAAATAAGCGCTTCTGCAATTGGTTTGTATTACCTAAATCATTTAGTATAGCAGCTATTAGCTAATCTATGTGGTCGATACCTAAAATTGCAGCCTGTGGTTGGGCCACGTCCCCTTTACTGCGATTGGCTACCTGATATTTAGACCAAACCCTGGACGGGACACACCTCCCGTGTGGCGATTGGCTTCCAGCACACTCTGCTTACTTCCCTGAGCTGTTTGAAAATGAAACTAAAAGCTCCAGCGACAGTCCCGATGAGAATCTGGGCAATGCTAGAATCCCTCACTCATTTAACACACACAATACACTCCGCTCCTCTCCCCCACCCATATAACACACACACACAAAATAGCAACAAAAACCAAGGGACCAGGCGCTCGTTTCTTGGTAATAATCCTCATAGAGATAGGATAAAAATATAAGTTTTATTCCATTAAAATATTAAGGTATGAGCCCCAATATTGCAGAGTAACGTGCATAACTCATTTCGTGCCTGTACGGCACTTCTTCAGATGCTTCTATGTTACATAAAGGTTTTTTAGACTACAGCGATGCAAAAACGTGTTAAGTTTTGAATAAAAGTGTTTTTATTGTGTAAAAGCAGTAAAACATTAAAGAAATATACAAAAATTCTGTCTCCCTGTAATCGTATTGACCTGCTGAGTAAAGCTAGATTGTCATTTATACCACACGTTGACCGCTGTAAAAAATAAAAAAAAAACACTACCAGGATTGCTGTATTTTGTTAAAAATGCCTCACAAAAACCTTAATAAAAAGCGATTAAAGCGTCATATTAACCCCATAACGAAACCAATAAAAACATCAACTCATCCCACAAAAAACAAGCCCCTACATAGCAAAATAAAAAAGCCATGGATCTCAGACTATGACGACATAAAAACGCAGTTTTTTCTAAACACATTTCTATTGTGTAAAAGTAATAAAAGATATAATTTATTTTCTTGTAATTGTACTGACCGCGTGGTAAAGTTATCATGTAATTTATCCTGCACGACGAACGCTGTAAAAACAAAACCCAAAAAACAATAGCGGAACTGTATTTTTTTCTACCCATTTTCATGGCCCAATGCTAAAAAACTATGGAACACCTGTGAACCCAAAATGGGGCGACTTTTGGAAGATTTCACCTGTTCTGGCACTTTCGGGGCTTTGCAAATGCGACGTGGCCCCAACAAAATCTGTGTTCCAAAAGCCAAATAGCGCTCCCTCCCTGGTACGCCCTGCCATGCCCCAAACAGTTTACACCCACATCTAAGGTATTGCTGAACTTACAAGAAATTGTATAACAAATTTCATGGGCTTTTTTTTCCCCAGGATTCCTTGTAAAAAACTTAAATTGCAGATTGCTGGGAAAAATTTTTTTTTTTATTTTCACAGCCTAAAGCTAAAAATATTTGTGAAACACCTGTGGGATCGACATACTCACTGCACCCCTGGATATATTCCTTAAGGGGTGTAGTTTCCAATATGGGGTGTTTATTAAAGGAGTCATCTCATTACAGGCTTTCAGCCTGCTTCAATGTGTCTGGAGCACAGGATTTTTTAATTCAGGGGCGTGCTTCTTGTCTCCCTCTTCTCCTCCCTCTTCCCCCCTCCCCACAGCACACAGACAGCTCTTCTATACAGCAAGTGGGGGGAGAGGGGGAGGGGGTTTGCTGCCAGGGTTAACCCTGTGTGTGCCTGCCTAGGTCTGCTTCAGGCTCTTGCTGATCTTCTCCACAGTCAAGAGACAGCAAAGAGAGGGCTGATCTATGAGTGTGGAGAGGTCTGTGAAGCGGTGTATGCTAATAGCAGAGCAGGGGGGATGCAAGTGTTCCTATACCCCCCACTTAGCATACAAATCTCCACATCTCCAGCAACAAACAGACCCTGTCAGAACAGACACAGGGCAGCTGTGAAGTGTTGCTATACTCAGGATGTGTCACTAGTACAGCAGAGCATGAAGCGTTCACATGCCCCCCTGATCTGTTCTATTAGTATAGTCGCAGCTCCACAGACACATCATGACTATAGTAACACACAGGGTCACTGCTGTCACATCTATTGATCAGCCTCAACTCTGCTCTCCTCAATCTGTGTAGAGAGCAGGAGGAAGCAGGCACACACAGGGTTAATCCAGGCAGCACAGACACAGAAGCCAGAGCCCTCCCCCTCCCTCCACTACATAAGCCTACTGTGGGGGAGGGGCTCTGTGCTCTGACCTGTATTCAGAAGGTGATGAGTCATCAGACCTGACAGCCAGTGAGATAAAGATCAACAGGTCTGCTGCTATAGAGATTTGAGAAGCTGATGTACTACTACTAACAGGGATAACTCAAAATCAGTAGGACATTTGTAACCAACATATATTGCAAAGCGGTTTGTTTTTTAAAGATCTTTTAATTAAAACCCAATCATTGTAGCGAGACAACCCCTTTAAGTTTTAGCACCTAAGGATGTCCACAAACCTGAAATGGCATCTAAACAAAATCGTATTGAAAATGAGACACCAGTCAGGTAGGTTCCTACTCTGGGGATTGTGGTTGAGCCAAAAAACGCACTAGAGCCACATATGGGATATCTCTGAAAATGACAATCTGGGGAATCACTATTAAGTTGCACTTCCATGGTCACATCTACTGTGTTCCAGTGAATAATGGATATAAATTTAAAATCTGCAAAACATAGTGAAATTTTTCAATTTCACCTACACATTGCTTTAATTTCTGTGAAACACCTAATGGGTTAATAAACTTCCTAAATGCTGTTTTGAATACTTTTAGGGGTGTAGTTTCTTAGATGGATTCATTTATGGGGGTAACATACAGGAAAATTAGCGCCATGTAACAACTGGACTGTTCCTTAAAAATATCAATTACTAAAAAATTTCTCCGCCCCCTAAGGTTTTAAAAAAAAAAAAAATAAATAAAATGCTTCCAACCTACAGTAAACATATGGTAGATGCTAGTTATAAACTATTTTGTGGTAAATAATTATCTGTCTTGCACACAAATCTTAGAACTTTGAAAATGACAAATTTTTTCCAAATTTTTGATATTTTTCACAAACAAACAAGGTTTCTATGGACCAAATTTACTAAAAGCACCATGTGTCACGAGAAAATCTCTGAATCACATGGATAGGTAAAAGTGTCAAAAACTTATTCTCACATAAAATGACACTTATTCTCACAAAACTGGCTGGGTCCTTAAGGGCACAGGGATATCACATATTAGACAAAAAGCAGAGCCACATGAGAGATGCACGATAATATACGTAGATGCACAAATAGCAAAAAGCCAAATAGTATTAAAGGGGTTGTTCCATCTCGAATATTGATCGCATATGCCATAAATATATGAATGGTCCCCATGATAGGCGCATGCTCAACTGTACAAAGAACCCCCCTTGAAAGGAATGGGAGAATCCTGACCAACTCTCCTCGCTCAACTGTGACAGAGGGTACCGTTCTCAAGTTAGGTGGGTACTGCATCTGTCACATTGATGAAATATTTTATTTATATGCCATCAGTATGCAAGATGGGAAACCCCTTTAAATTTCACTTGCAACTGCCCACAGCCATAACAGTGGAAGGTCAGGGGATTCACTAGTCAGATCTTCAGCAGTTAGTACCTCACTCTCGAGAAGTGCTTGTCCAGTTAGGAACACTCAGGTTCTTCTCTATTGAATAGGAAACTATGGTGCTAGATTAAATGAAGCTCAGTGCTAACATTATAAAAATACATACAAATCAGAATGCAAGCTAGCTAGACATTTATATGAACAGAAACTTACTCAAATACTTCCAATGGAACATTTATGTCATGAAGTTGTTGACGGCACTTGTCTATATCCTGCAGTCCTGTGATCATGAAATTCCTGATAGAAAAACAAAACGAGAAATCAATCATTAGGCACAACTCAAACAATAGATTTCCCAGCTACCAATCTTGTTAAGGCAGGCCTGCACAACACTTTTATGGAAGTTATGAGTATAGCCAAGCGCACATACTCTGTTATACTCGGAACTCTCATAGAAGTGATTGAGGAGGACGGCGCTAGCGCTATCCACCTTCATTCACACGCAGGGTCAGATTGTATCTAGCAACGAGCACTGCAAAAATCAATGTGTGGCAATTAGTGTCTTGTCAGACTGCTACGATAGCATACACTGCTAATGGGAGTATCCCTCTCTCCCATCTAACATGAGACTCATTCAATAGGATCTAGCAACGAGCAGCCAGAGAAGAGGACTTCCCGAAATGGGACCACCCTTTTAAGGAATTATGAATTTAAAAAAAAAAAAAAAAAAAAAAAAAAACTATATATAAACAAAAGTCAAAAGTTGCATAATAAAAAATACATATATATATATATATATAATATATTATATATATATATATATATAATATATATATATATATATATATAATATATATATATATGTGTGTATTTTATTTATTTATTTTTTTTAAACCACTATTGCAGTACTGAAGCAGCCGTCCCTTTCTGCCAGTCATGGTTTAGCTCATGTTCTTGGGTTGTCACAAAACTGTTGCTGCCAATCAGTGGCTTCAATGGTCATGCACCATTCCCTTGTGCACCGTTCTCTTGAGTGGTGCCATTCAAGGGAATGGCATGTGACCACTAATTGGCTGCAACGATCATATGTCAACCCAGGAGGAGGAGGTTAACTCGAGACCATCAGACACCGCCACTGAGTGCAAATATTTTTTTATATAGGTTGGACAACCCTTCTCAACTGAAATTGGCTAACAAGTGTATTTCAAAGCCTTGCCACTACCCAATAATACTACACTAGATTTTAGAAATGAATAAAGCGCCTTAGATATGTTGTACCTTGTGAGTCACATTTACATTTTTGTGGTAGAAGTCACAAACAAACAGAGAGAGAGACATTGACACACACCTGTACAACAGAATAGGTCATGTTTATATGAAGAATAGAATGATCTCTGCACATGATTTAAAGGCGTTGTCCAGTGTTCCTAACAAAACTACAGGCACCTTCTTGGACCTCAAACACACACACCTTCCTCAGGCCCCGATTTCAGTGCTGCGTTTCTCCGATCTTTCATTCTTTTACTTCCCAAAGTGGAGTCACCACTTTAGCCGCTAATTGGCTGTAGGGGTCACACGCCTTTAAATGACATCACCCTTCAGTAGGGAACAGTTCTGAATGGTGATGTTAGTAGAGGCACGTCACCGCTGCAGCAGTGACATTCCATTGAGAAATAGAAGACAGTAGAGGCGCAGTGCTGAAACTGGGGACCAGAGAAAGGACAGTATAGGTGTTCTTTATTTGAATGAGCCCCAGGAGCTGCCTATTAGTTTTGATTGGAAGTGGACAACACCTTTAATTTGTATATTTTTCACCAGTTGTCTCTGCATTATAAATTATTTCTCTGACCACTATGTCAAAAAACATTTTTAGTAACTTCGGCGGATAAAAAAAAAACACCCGCTTTCAATCCTATATATATATGCTAGCATTCAGAGGTCCATCCGCATATATCAATATATTAGAACTTCTAAGCTTCCAGTAGGAAGTCCACAGAAAACATAATGGAAGTACATGACAAAAGTAGCAAACTTCTGGAGAAATCTTATTTAGGAGAATTATAGACACGTGGACAAAATTGTTGGTATCCTCACGTTAAAGAAAGAAAAACCCACAATGGTCACAGAAACAAATTAAAACCGACAAAAGTAATACGTTTAAATGTACTAAAAAACAACCAATGAAAATTAGGAGTCACTTTTGAATTATGGTTCAACTGAAATTTTAAAATGAATATCTTGAGGAAATCACTGCAAACAACGGTTTCTGTAAATCTCAATGAGACTTTTGCACCTGTCCACAGGTATTTTGCCTCCTTGAGAGAAAACTGCTCCATCTGTCTCACATGTGAAGGTGCCTTCTCTAGACTGCATGTTTCAGTTCCTTCCACAGATATTCAATAGGGTTTAGATTAACCTCTTAAGGACCTGGCGTTTTTTTTTTTTTGTCGACACGTTCGTTTTTCCCTCCTCGCCTTCTGAAAGCCATAACTTTTTTATTTTTCCACCTACATAGACACAAGAGCTTTTATTTTGCCGGACAAGATGTACTTTCTAATGGTGTTATTCACTATACTATAGAATATACTGGGAAACTGCAAAAAAATTCCAAGTGGGACAAATTGTGAAAAAAACAACGTATTTTTCGCCGTGTTTGCGGGGGTTTTGCTTTTACGGCGTTCAATTTTCGGTCAATACAATGTGTTATCTGTATTCTACAGGTTGATACGCATCCGGAAATACCAAACGTGTAGGATTTCCGTTATGCTTTGGTACCGTAAAAAAATTCCAAACATTTTCTATTTCTGAAATTTGCGCCGCGGCGCTATTTTGTGCAACTAATAACTTTTTTGTACTAACACCTACGGACGTCAGTGACGGTGCCGATCACCCTCAAGAAACGTGCGGGGCACCGATCGTCATTCATTCAGACGCTGCGGCCATCTTTGCCGCAGTGTCTGACGGGTTAAACAGCGCGGGCGGGCGACGCTGCCCGTTCGCGCTGAAACGGCCGGGTGTTAGCCGCTAACACCCGGCGGCTGTGCAGGGTGGAGGAGGGGGGGGGGGGGTCGCAGAGCTATCCCCCTGCAAAGCCCCTTATAGACTCTGGGACGTACTCATACGTCCAGGGTCCTTAAGGGGTTAAAGCTCATAGAAGCCACTTCACAACGATGTCTGTAGGTGTTAGTGCAAAAAAGTTATTGGTTGCACAAAATGGCGCTGTGGCGCAAATTTCAAAAATAGAAAATGTTTGGAATTTTTTATGGTACCAAAATATAACGGAAACCCTACATGTTTGGTATTTCCGGATGCGTATCAACCTGTAGAATACAGATAACACATTATATTTACTGAAGATTGAACGCCGTAAAAGCAAAACACCCGGAAACATGGCGAAAATATTTTTTTTCACAATTTGTCCCACTTTGAATTTTTTTGCGGTTTCCCAGTATATTCTGTAGTACAGCCTCTGTGCTGCTGGGCAGTAAAAAGCTTGATTTATCTCAAGTAAACAGCACTGTAATTAGGGCTTTTGTTTGAGGGATCAGATAAAAAGTCCTGTTAGTAGTTTCAGAAGCTTCTGAGCTAATCTGATCTAATTAGCAACTGAAAGCAAAGGGCTGGATACACCAAGGAGCTTATGCAAATTTCAGTCAGTCTGAACCAGGAAGTGAGAAGAGTATTTCATTCATGCAGCCTATGAAACTGTAGGGAGACAACTCCTTTAAGGGGTTAAATTGTTTTGCGGTTTCCCAGTATATTCTATGGTACAGTAACTGACACCATTAGAAAGTACATCTTGTCCCACAAAACATAAGCCCTCAGATGTACATGTAGATGGAAAAATAAAAAAAGTTATGGCTCTTGGAAGGTAAGGAGGGAAAAACAAATGTTTTTTTGGTGTCAACCAGAAAAAAAAAAAAAAGTTTGGTCCTTAAGGGGTTAATTTGTCATTCATTCTCCTCTTGCATTTGTGTCCATGGCTACAGTCCAATAGATCTTACGCTTCTTAATATGTGCAACTGCAGTAACTAGAATATTAAACTACTTGGAGATTTTATAACCTTTACCATGATTATCTATAATTTTCTCCCGAGACAACTCTCTCCTTAGCGTCCTTTGGTCCATGTTCAGTGTGATACACACCAGGATATCAAACAGCAGAGTGACTATTTTTCACCCTTTAAATAGGCAGCCTGATTAATTAGAAGTTTGAACAAACCTGTCTGCATCTTTCAAAGTACATACTCCAGCTTACTACACCCAAAAACAGAGTTTTTAGATGGCTTTGAAGTTTTCTTAAAAATTCTTCAGCTTTATTTTACATCCATTAAAATATACAAGGCACAAGAATTTTTAATAAAACATCAAAGCCATCTAAACATTCCGTTTTTGGTGTAGTAAGCTGGAGTATCTACTTTGAAATATATCTACTTTTCCTCCCAGCTAGGAGTAGGCTGGGATCTCGGAGCCCCGCTAACAATGGGTACTTGCAGAGATCAAGAGAATACAAGTAAATGAGCTGACTAACATTTTTTATTACGGCTTGTCTGCAATCTTTAATCGCTGTCTTTCCATCCTCCTTTAAAGGGGTTGTCTCACTACAAGGATTGCATAAACAAATCACTTTGCAACATTTGTCCATTAATTGTGTCCTACCTATTCCTAAATATCCCCTCTTGTATGGACTGCATCAGCTCCTCAGGTCGCTATAGCTACAGACCTGTTTGATCTCTCCTGATAGGCTGCCAGCGCTGGTCGCTATAGCTACAGACCTGGCTTCTACTGCAGCCTAGTAGCAGCCAGTAAACACGCCCCTAATTCAAATGAAACAAAGAAAACAGGACTGAGGTAAGATGAATCAACGTAGTGCGAAAACCCCTTTAAACACACCATTATAACCCCTTTACTAAAAAATCCCACTCTGGACTTGCTGTTAACTACCGACCAGTCTCTAACCTCGTTCATGCCGTAGGGTGTCGATGCAGATGACGGAAGCTCTGCCTTCCCCTTGGCTGCCCTGGTCGCCAGGGCCGTGGAGTCGGAGTCGTCCTAAAATGGATCGACTATGACTCCCAAAATATATAATTAGTTGGTCCAGTTAGTTTGATGCAGTGCAAAGAGCAAGAGGAATTGGGTCCGGCCAATGCTACTGCTCACATATCTTCAGCCTCATCACATGAGGAGTGTAATTGATGCCATGGAGCAGGCAAAGCGCTGCCCCAGGGGAAAAGTGCCCGCCCCCCCCATGGCAAACAGGTTTCAGCCCCATTTTTAAGCGGCTTTCAAAGTAGACGATCAACCATTAATCAAAACTGGCTGTGACAATTCCTTTATACCCTGACATTGTCAGAGATGTTGCCCCTGTGGTCACCGCTTTGCCCCCAACCCAAGTTAGTGTAGAGAGGCCGTTCTGTAGCCTGGAAATCATGAGATCAGATGTGAGGTCATGTATAGGATCTGGTGGAGGCAATGCTATTTCTCAGAACAAATTCAGAGACTCCACAAATATTCCTGCAGTGTTTTGCATATTTACAATATTAAATATATTTTACACTGACAAGCAAAATGGTAACAATGGTTTGAACTTGTGACTTTCAGGTTCCATATCTCACCATCCACTACAGCTTTGTACATGAGGCTACTGTAATTTTATATACAGTCATCTTACAGTGGTGGCCAAAAGTATTGGCACCCCTGCAATTCTATCAGATAATACAGTTTCTTCCTGAAAATTATTGCAATCACAAATTCTTTGGTATTAATATATTCATTTATTTTGCTTGCAATGAAAAAAACACAAAACAGAAAGAAACAAAAATCAAATCATTGATCATTTCACCCAAAACTTCAAAAATGGGCCGGACAAAAGTATTGGCACCCTCAGCCTAATACTTGGTAGCACAACCTTTAGCCAAAATAACTGCGAACAACCGCTTCCGGTAACCATCAGTGAGTTTCTTACAATGCTCTGCTGGAATTTTAGCCCATTCTTCTTTGGCAAACTGCTCCAGGTCCCTGAGATTTGAAGGGTGCCTTCTCCAAATTGCCATTTTGAGATCTCTCCACTGGTTTTCTATGGGATTCAGGTGTGGACTCATTGCTGGCCACTTTAGTAGTCTCCAGTGATTTCTCTCAATCCATTTTCTAGTGCTTTTTGAAGTGTGTTTTGGGTCATTGTCCTGCTGGAAGACCCATGACCTCTGAGGGAGACCCAGCTTTCTCACACTGGGCCCTACATTATGCTGCAAAATTTGTTGGTAGTCTTCAGACTTCATAATGCCATGCACACGGTCAAGTGCCAGAGGCAGCAAAGCAACCCCAAAACATGAGGGAACCTCTGCCATGTTTGACTGTAGGGACCGTGTTCTTTTCTTTGAATGCCTCTTTTTTTCCCTATAAACTCTATGTTGATGCCTTTTCCCAAAAAGCTCTACTTTTGTCTCATCTGACCAGAGAACATTCTTCCAAAACGTTTTAGGCTTTCTCAGGTAAGTTTGGGCAAACTCCAGCCTGGCTTTTTTATGTCTCGGGTAAGAAGTGGGGTCTTCATGGATATCCTACCATACAGTCTCTTTTCATTCAGACGCTGACGGATAGTACGGGTTGACACTGTTCTAACCTCGGACTGCGGGGCAGCTTGAACTTGTTTGGATGTTAGTCGAGGTTCTTTATCCACCATCCACACAATCTTGTGATGAAATCTCTCGTCAATTTTTCTTTTCCATCCACATCTAGGGAGGTTAGCCACAGTGCCATGGGCTTTACATCTAGGGAGGTTAGCCACAGTGCCATGGGCTTTAAACTTCTTGATGACACTGTGCACGGTAGACACCGGAACATTCCGGTCTTTGGAGATGGACTTGTAGCCTTGAGATTGCTCATGCTTCCTCACAATTTGGATTCTCCAGTCCTCAGACAGTTCTTTGGTCGTCTTTCTTTTCTCCATGCTCAATGTGGTCCACACAAGGACACAGGACAGAGGTTGAGTCAACTTTAATCCATGTCAACTGGCTGCAAGTGTGATTTAGTTATTGCCAACACCTGTTAGGTGCCACAGGTAAGTTACAGGTGCTGTTAATTACACAAATTAGAGAAGCATCACATGATTTTTCAAACAGTGCCAATACTTTTGTCCACCCCCTTTTTTATGTTTGGTGTGGAACTACAACCAATTTGGCTTTATGACAATTCTTTTTGTGGTTTTCCATTGAAGACAAAATAAATGAAGATAATAATACCAAAGAATTTGTGATTGCAATAATTTTCAGGAAGAAACTGAGTATTATCTGACAGAATTGCAGAGGTGCCAATACTTTTGGCCACCACTATATCTATCTTATACATAAATTTGACTTGAAAGTACTTAGCATCCGCTTAGTTCTGCAGATTCTTTCCTGTAACTGCATTGTTACTGTTTTGCTCCCAAAAATCAAAATGTTAATTGTTATTTTGTTAGTATTTGGGAAATCCACCTTTTGGTTTTCAATACTGCCTGAATCCTTCTGGGCTTTGGATCAGCAGGTCTTGACCAAAATCTGATCCTGGGTCTCTTCTACACATTCCCAATGTTGGTGCAGACTGGACTTGGATACAGATACAGCTTTTTCTCAACTCTACCCATAAGTGTTCAAAAGATCAAAACATTGTTACCATTTTGCTTCTCAGTGTCTGTTCTACCTAAATAGCTTGTTTATTGCATCATAAGGTGATAAACAGCCTGATACCATTTTACTACAGTAAACTTATCACTTAAACATGCGCCATGTATGAGGGAGTCAGGAGTCGGGGGCTTCGGCTTGCCGACTCCATAGCCCTGCTGGTCGCAATTGACTCTGACATCTAAGGCGATGTTCACACGGCTTAATTGCGGGACGTAATTACGCCCCGCAATTACACCGTGTGGACGGGGGCGGGGCGGGAGCGGGGGAGTAAGCAGGGGGCCGGCACTTCGCCGGCCCATAGACTATCACTGCTAGCGGCGCGTATACGCCGCTAAAAATTGACATGTGAATTATCTCCCCGCCCGGCGCCGTCGCCGGGCGGGGAGAGGAGACATAATCCATAGTTCTCTATGAGAACTGTGGATTACCGTAATGAATGGGCCGTTTTCGGCCCGTAATTACGGACCGAAATACGGCCCATTTTAAGCCGTGTGAACATGCCTTAAGGGGTTAATCTCCCACAACTGGAGTGAGCTCTGGTCATGGCCGACAACAAATGGAGCCATATGTAATGTACAGCTGGTCCCATGCGTCGATGGCACGGGCTCTGCCTGTCAGCCTGCACAACCTCCTGGACAAACCCATTCTTCTGTGGTAAAACCTATGGATATGTCCAAAATACTTATCTTTGTTATACATCCCCGACCTAGCATTCACGAGCCTGCTGCAGCCAATCAGTGCCTCCCATTGGCCACTACTCAGGATGTAAATGGTGCTGAGGTCAGTGGAATGGCATGCGACCATGGAGGCCAGTGATTGGGTGCTGCTGTCACAGGTGCACAAGGGACCACTGCAGCTTTAACACTGGATATGGAGGAATTCAAATAGGTCACTTACACAATTAAGGGCCATTTTCACATTTGTATGAGGGAATTGGAGAACTGCTAATTGCTCGAGGTGTAAACAACCGTCATGGTCGGGGCGCCCGCCTAAGAGCGGTCGGGGCGCCCGCCTAAGAGCGGTCGGGGCGCCCGCCTAAGAGCGGTCGGGGCGCCCGCCTAAGAGCGGTCGGGGCGCCCGCCTAAGAGCGGTCGGGGCGCCCGCCTAAGAGCGGTCGGGGCGCCCGCCTAAGAGCGGTCGGGGCGCCCGCCTAAGAGCGGTCGGGGTGCCCGACTAAGAGCGGTCAGGGCGCAGACTAAGAGCGGTCAGGGCGCAGACTAAGAGCGGAGAGCAGTTGACATGCTTAGTATAGAGAAGGATGGAATCACATCAGGTCATTATTTCCTATGGAGGAGGAATCCACAGATGACTCACTAGAGGTGGCTCCAGCACAATGGCTGCCTCCTCAGTGTCCCTACCATCCCCAGCACTCACAGCTTCTGGTTGAGCCCGGCCTGGCTGCTGGGCTGGAAGTCACTGACGATGATTCCCAGCTGCCGTATATTCTCCACGAACTTCTCCAGATGCTCCTCCAAGTTATCAAACTTCTCCGCCATGTCTCCCGCGCCGGCTGCGTCTTCTATGCGTCTTCCGCTTCTACTAGTCGCAGCCAACCATACTCCTGTCACTCTCCGCACCGCGTCCGTACAGCTCCCAGCATAACAACAACTACAACCTCTGCTGCCGAGCACCCTGCACTTCCTGTCCGGCCCCCGGAGCTGAGAAAGAGTAGACGGTCACGTGATGAGCGCGTCCGGGTCCTGCGTGCGCGCTCTCGAGAAGTGCGGTGTTCCGGGCGCGCGCGTCTGCTTCAGGTTATCTTCTGAGTCTGCGCCAATGTTTTTTCTGACGCTTGCGTTATCAAGGCTGTAGGTGGGCAGAAATGGTTACACCGTGTATGTCAGTGACCTAGTAATCAGGGGGAAAGTCATAAGAGGAAAACAAGTGAGCATACTTGACTGCTTTTAACCCCTTCCTGACAGCTGGTCATAATAATATGGCTTTTTGTTTTTCCCTCCACGCATTCAAAAAGCCATAACTTTTTTATTTTTTCAGCTACATGGACATATGAGGGCCTTGATTTTGCAGGACAAGATGAACTTTCTAATGGTGTCATTCATCATACCATAGAATATTACTGGGAAACCACAAAAATATTCTAAGTGGGGTGAATGTGTAAAAAAAACATACTTTCATCATGTTTGAGGAGGTTTTGTTTAAATGGCGTTCTCTCTTTGATGAAAGTGATGTATTATATGAATTCTGCAGGTTGATACGATTCCAGCAATACCAAATATGTAGGGTTTTCAGTATGTTATAGTACCGTAAAAAAAAATTCAAACCTTTTCTATTTCTTATATTTGCGGCACCATTTTGTGCAACTAATAACTTTTTTGCACTTTTACCCATAGACCTGAGTGAGTGGGCATTTTCTGTGGGCTTTTTATTGGCACCATTTTGGGGTAGATGCAACTTTTTGATCAGTTTTTATTCCAATTTTTAGAATGACCAAAAAAAACCTCAATATTGGGCTTGGAATTTTTTTTCCTTTATGTTTATGTTCAGCATGCGGGATAAATTATATGTTTTAATAGACTGGACTTTTATGGGTGCGGAGATACCAATTATGTGTAACTTTTTTGTTATTTTAGTTTTTTTATTTATAAAATGAAAAAAGGGAGGTGATTTGAACGTTTAATTTTTGAAATTTATTTTTATACTTTTAACCTTTTTTTTTTCTTTAACTTTGAGTCTCTCTAAGGTACTTGACCACTAAGGGGTGCGATCAATAGTACGTTTTCTGCATTGTATTAGCAATGCAGAAAGACTTACAAAGATGGTGGTTCTAGAACTTCCTGTCTGGGGCAGGAAGTGTTAGAATTGCATACATGGCGGTGATGGAAGCTTCCAGCCTTACTGGCATCGGGACATACCCATACGTAAGGGGTTGAAGGCATATTCCCATGTCATTGATTGGTTAAAACATGTAGGCAATGGTAAAGGCTGTTACCAATTACATTGTTGTTCTGATTTTGCTTTCTTTCAGAGCTAGAATAGATCTTATCTCATGCTTGTGTACACAAGCTTCCCTAGATTACCAACCACCTCTCTCTGCTGTAATAGCCATGGCCGGGCTGATGACTTCACTCCCTGTTGTTTCTTAACAGCAGCACAGCAGCTTGTTTATGTTTCTTATGGAAAATTCACAGCATTGATTTCAACAAGGAATTTGTCACGCATTAGATTGGTATGTAATCTGACGATCATTCGTCGAATGGCCAGTTCATGCTGTGGCTCACACAGCAAACTGGACATGATCCTTGCCATATCTCGCTTTGGCAGGAATAACTTAGGCTCACCCCACTGAAATGAGGCTAACCCATGTCCAAATCAAAAGCAAATGCCACCTCTGTAGAGCAAAAATCCCTGGCAGAAATTAGAGTTGTTGCCCTGGATTTCAGGTGAGGAAATCATGGCAGACTTTTTTGAAAGTCCAATGTGTGTGAACATACCCTTCGGCTAGGTTCACACGGCTTAATTGCGGGGCGTAATTACGCTGTTTGGACGGTGGCGGGGCAGGAGCGGGGGGGCCAGCACCTCGCCGGCCCATAGACTATCATTACTAGCGGCGCGTATACGCCGCTGGTAATTCACATGTCACTTATCTCCCCCCGCGGCGGATTCGCCGAGCAGGGAGAGGAGATGTAATCCATAGTTCTCTATGAGAACTGTGGATTACCGTAATGACTGGGACATATTCCAGCCGTAATTCGCACAGTACAGCGCGTAATTACGGACTGAAATATGTCCCATTTTAAGCCGTGTGAACATAGCTTTACTGACAAGATCGGTATGTGATTGGCTACACCTATCACATGAACTATGAACAGTCCCTGGCTATTTCCAGGATGAACGCATCGGCAGCTTGGAGTGAAGGAGAACATCCGGGAGGTAAGTATGAATCTTATCTTCTACAATATATACAGTGGATAAAGTCTTCATCAATACAAATCTACACTCGGTGATGGGAAATGCTAGGATATTTTTAAGGTCAGTTACTAGAGAGAAATTAATAATATTCTTAATATATGATTAATAAGAGTCAAGTTTTATCATGGAATTATAGAGATACAAGAAAAGTGGGTTTAAAGGGGTTGTCTCACTACACCGATTCCTCTTACCTTAGTCCTGTTTTCTCGGTTTCATTTTTTAATTCAGAGGCGTGTTTACTGACTGTTACTGGCCTGCAGTGATGAGCCGCTGAGGACACCAGGTCTGTCACCAGCTCTAGTGACAAGTGCTGGCATCCTATTAGGAGAGGTCTGTAGCTATAGCGACCTGAGAAGCTGATGCAGAACATATCAGAGGGTATATCCAGGAATAAGTAGGACACTGTTAATGGACACATATTGCAAAGTGACTTGTTTTTGCAAGATCTTGTTTTGGGACTGGCAGATAAAGAACAGCGGAGGTCCCCTGCTCAGTATGATGAGAGGTGCCTATTTTCTCTATCCAGTCTTCTGCCAGTTGGAACGCTGCTCCTGCAGTGGTCACGTGCCACTGCCTGACATCAGTGCCCAGAGCTTCTGAACAGTGATGAAAAGTGGTGGCAAATAATCGCTACAGCCAGTCAGTGGCTGCCAAGGGTGACGTACTGGCTAAAAAAAACCTCACCTCCCTCATCACTATCTTCGTCAAGATACTCCTCAGCTGCTCCTGGCATCTTGTAAGCTGCATGCTGCTTGCTGTCAATGGCTCACTGCTCCTCTCATCTCAAATACAGACTCATATTCACATTTCTCTGAAGATGATATATTAGTTGAGCAAAGCTTTGTAACACTGAACATGGTGAGTTTTAGAAACAGCTGACCACTACCTCAAAGACACTATAATTCACAGTTTGTGGTACTGGTGCATGGGTCTCCCATTGGGCTTTGGGATAAACAGATTTCAAAGGGAACCAGGTTGGTAAAATTCAGCATCCACAAAAGCTAATGTTGAAACGTTATATTTTATTCCATCAATTAAAACTTGCTCAAAAGTTTTAACAATATTTTTTTCTGGATCTTACCAATGTTGTCCATTTGGGACCACTGCAAACTTTGCATTGACATCATAAAGAGACTAAGGATAGGTCTACACAATACAGGTTTTCTGTATGACAGTACCCTGTACTGCATAGACAGCAATAAAAAAACGTTAGTTTTAACCACTTACCGACATTTGACGTACCCATACGTCAAGGTCGGGTGGGAGTTCCCGCAAATTGACATATGGGTACGTCATGGTGAACTTGCGAGCCCACAAGCGGAGCTCGCAAGATCGTGGCATGGGACCAGTGGTATATTACCGCTGGGATCATGCCGCATCCCCCACGGCTGGAGTGAGCTCCGGCCGCGGGTGATTAACCTTTCATTATCGCGACCGATCAGTGAGCCCCTCCTGACTGTGACCGCAGCTGATTCGCTCACCCAATAGCCCGGATGCTTTCTGAAAGCATCCCGGTTATCCGGTGACATCACCATGCCCGCAGTGCATTGTGGGCATGGTGATTGACAGTCACCATGGCGACCAGTACACAGCAGTTATATCGCTTATACAATTCCCTTCTAGGGAAAAGTAAAAAAAAAAGTGTAAAAAAGTAAAAAAAAAAAGTGTAAAAAAGTAAAACAAACACGAAAAATAAAATAAAAACACGTACACCGCCCTTTTCCCCTCTACAAACGCCAATCGTCCCAGAAAAGATAAAAAATAAATACCCATTTTTGGTTTCTCCGAGTGAGTAACGACTGACCCTAGAAATATGTCACGGTCATTAACCCGTATGATGAACGTCATAAAAAAAAAAAAAAAAAAAAACAGGCACAGAATTGCGATTTTTGTTCATCCCGCAGCACATGAAATGGAATAAAAAGTGATCAAAAACTCATATAAACAGCAGAGTGGTGCCAATTAAAATGTCAGTTCATCCCGCAACAAAAAGTCCTTACACAGCTTTGTAAACAGATAAATAAAAAAGGTATGGCTATCAGAAGATAGCGGTGCATAAATATTGTTTTACACAATAAAAACACTTTTAAATAAAAAACAAAAAAGTGCTTCCACATAGAAAACTATATAAACTGGGTATTGCCGTATTCGTCTCGAACCACAGAGTAAAACTAACTTGTCATGTACATTGCACGGTGAGCGATGTTAAAAATAAAAAGAAAAAACACTACGAGGATTACAGTATTTTCGTCACCCCGCCTTCCAAAAAAACGGATTTAAAAGCCATCGAAAAGCCTTGTCCCCCCAAAAATGAAACAATAAAAACATCAACTCATCCCGCAAAAAACAAGTCTCTACACAGCTCTGTAACAGAAAAATAAAAAAAGTTTTAAATACAAGTGTTTTTATTGTGTTATAGCCGTAAAACATAAAAAAAATACAAATTGGCTATCGCTGTAATCGTATCAACCTGCTGAGTAAAACTAGGATGTCATTTATACCGCACAATGACCGCTGTAAAAAATACTACCAGGATTGCTGTATTTTGTTCAAAATGCCTCACAAAATCCTTAATAAAAAGTGATGTAAGCGTCATATGCCCCCCATAATGGTACCAATAAAAACGAAATCATCCCGGAAAAAACAATCCCATAATCAGCTCCGTATACAGAAAAATAAAACAGTTATGGCTCTCAGCATAGGACAACATAAAAACGCAATTTTTTATAAACTCATTTCTATTGTGTAAAAGTAATAACACATAAAAAACTATATAAAATGTATATCATTGTAATTGTACCGACTCCCATAGTAAAGTTATCCTGTCATCTATCCCGTACAGCGAACACTGTAAAAATGAAGCCCGTAAAACAATGGCAGAACTACGTTCCCCCACCCACCCATTTTCATGGCTCAATGCTAAAAAAACTACAGAACACCTGTGTGCCCAAAATGCACAATACACCCCTAGATGAGATCCATGAGTGGTGTTAAATCCAAAATGGGGCGACTTCTGGAAGGTTTCACCTGTTTTGGTACTTTGGGGGCTTTGCAAATGTGACATGGCCCCACCAAAATCTGCATTCTAAAAGCCAAATAACACTCCCTCCCTTATACGCCCTGCCATGCGCCCAAACAGCAGTTTAGACCTGCATGTAGGGTATTGCCGAACTTGGAAGAAATTGAGTAACACAATTTGGGGGGCTTTTTTTTCCAGGATTCCATGTAGCATAACGCTAAAAAAAGGTTAAAAAATTTTGAAATACCTGTGTGTCGATATACTCACTACACCCCTGGATATATTCCTTAAGGGGTGTAGTTTACAATATGGGGTCTTTTTAGGGGAGTTTATTAAGTTTTAGCACCTTAGGGTGTTCGCAAACCTGAAATGGCGCCTAAATAAAAATGTTATGAAAATGAGACCCCAGAGTGCGGTAGGTTTTTCTCCTACTCTGGGACTTGGGGTTGAGACAAATAGCGCACTAGGGCCACATATGGGATATGTCGGAAAGTGGCCGACTCTGGCGAATCAATATTATGTTGCATTTACCTGGCCACCTCTACTGTGTTCCCGTGAATAATGAATAAAAATTGAAAATCTGCAAAAAAAGGGAAATTTTGAAATTTTGCCTCCACTTTGCTTTAATTTCTGTGAAATATCTAAAGGGGTAACAAACTTCCTAAATGCTTTTTTAAAAACTTTGAGGAGTCTAATTTCATAGATGGGGTCATCTATGGGGGTAACATACAGACCCTCAAAGCCACGTCAGAACTGAACTGTTCTTGAAAATTTTCTTGAAAATGTGAAAGATTACTACTAAATTTCTAATCCCCTTAATGTGGTAAAGAAAAAAAAAAATGAGGCCAACCTACAGTAGACATATGGTAGATGCTAGTTATAAACTATTTTGAGTGAAATAACTATCTGTCTTACATGCAGAAATATTTGAACTTTGAAAATTGGAAATTTTTTAAAATTTTCTTGATATTTTGATATTTTTCACAAATAATCAAGGACTTTTTGGACCAAAATGTATTACTAACTTAAAGCACAATGTGTCAGGAGAAAACAATCTCTGAATCTCTGGATAGGTAAAAATGTCAAAAAGTTATTCACACAGAAAGTGACTCGTCCGCAGACAGGAAGTGGGGAAACGGCCATATTTTGCAATGCATTAGGCTGTATTAACGATCGTGCCCCCTAGTGGTCAAGCACCATAGGGGGACTAAATGTTAAAGTAAAAAAATAAATAAAGTTTTAAAGTACAAAAAAAAAGTATTAAAAGGTCAAATCACCCCCCTTTCCTCATTTTACAAATAAAAACTATAAAATAAGAAAAGAGTTACACATCTTTGGTATCGCCGCGTCCGAAAAAGTCCGATCTATAAAAATATAATATAATTTATCCCGTACGCTGAACACCGTAGAAGAAAAAAAATTCCAAACACCAAAATTGCATTTTTTTGGGTCATTTCAAGTCACATAAAAATTGGAATAAAAGTAATCAAAAAAGTCGCATCAATTTCAAAGTGCTAGCATTAAAAAGTACACATCTGCCTGCAAAAAATGCCGCCTTACTGACGTCCGTAGGTGTTAGTACAAAACGGTTATTGGTCCCACAAAATGGCGCCGCAGCGCAGATTTCAAGAATGGAAAATTTTTTGGAATTTTTTTAAAGGTAAACCCAAAAAAATAATGGAAACCCTACAAAGTTTGGTATTGCCGGATGCATAACAACCTGTAGAATACAGATACCACATCATTTTTACCGAAGAATAAACTCCGTAAAAACAAACCTGGCGCAAGTACGTTTTTTTTCACATTTTGCCCCACTTAGAATTTTCTTTTGTTCCCTAGAATACTCTATAGTAATATAAATAACACCACTAGAAAGTACAACTTTTCCTGCAAAGTAAAAGCCCTTATATGTCTATGTAGGTGGAAAAATAAAAAAGTTATGGCTTTCAGAAGGCAAAGAGCAAAAAAATTTAGAGCCATATTATTATGACCGTCCGTCAGGAAGGGGTTAAAACCGGGGCTCTGTCAGGAAGGCCATAACTGGCTCCTGCGGTAAGGGGTTAAAATCCTGCGAAATATGAAACATGTTATATATTCTGCCGGATTGCCATCGTATTCCCGTACATTTAATTGTACGGGGCCGATGGCAAATCTGAAATCCGACTGCAGCTTTTGTGCAAATCTTCGCCAAAAAACACGGTGCTGCCGCGATCCAGCAATGTCAAAATGTCGTTGGATTTTGGAAGACATTTTGACATTTGCTGTGTAGACGTAGCCTAGTTGAGCACCTAGGACAGATCCACCAAAGGGGAAACCTGGGGAAAAGGCAAAGAATAAAACGTGTTCGGGTGCACAGCAGGAGGTGCTCATCGTGCTACATCTTGTAAGTGATTGTGTAAGGTGCGGAGGTGGAGCCACCGCTATAGACAAAAGGGCACATTTACTAATCCTGTTTAATACATAGACAGTGTTGTCATGGGGGCCGCGGGCACCGCTGCGCCCCGCGGTCCCCCCTCTGCCGGCAGGGGTGCTGGCGCGGGTGCCGCGGCTGCCCGCGCCCATCTCCCTGCTGGCCGGGCTCTCGGCGCGGGTGCCGCGGCTGCCCGCGCCCATCTCCCTGCTGCCCGGGCGCCGGCACTTACCAGCCACGCTCCGGTGTACGCTGCCCCTGTCTGTTCCGGCCGCCGCGCGCGTGACCGTGTCCCTAGGCGCGTGCGCGACGGCTGGTCAGGATTTAAAGGGCCAGCGCCCCAGTAATTGGCTATTGCTGGGCGCTGGTCCTATTTAAGGTACACACCCCCAACACACCTTGCCAGTGCGTTGGTGTGCGTCCAGTAGTCTGAGTGTATTTAGGTCTGTTCTGATCGCCCGTGTGCCAGTCCGTTTGCTACGTTCCTGACCTTGCCTGTTTGCTGCCCGCCCTGACCGTCTGCCTGTCTCTGACCACGAACCTCTGCCGCCTGCCCTGACCTTCTGCCTGTCCCCGACTACGCCTCCGGATTACGACTCTGTACCACGCACTACCCCGGCCGCCATCGCTAGCGAGTCACGTCAGGGGTAACGACCTGGTAGCCTCACGCCGCAGCAAGTCCATCCCGCTTTGCGGCGGGCTCTGGTGAAAACCGGGGGCTACTTAGACTCCGTTCCTTGACGTGGCTCTTACCAACGCTAGCAGTGGTCCAGCGAATCCACCATACCCGTTACAGTACGAACTGGCCATGGATTCCGCCAGGGTACCTCTGCCTGAACTCCGGGATGTTGCGACGGCTGTCGCCCAGCAGAGTCAGCGTGTCGACCACCTCGTGGCCATGATGCAGAATCTTGCAGTCCGTTTACCGCCTTCAGCGACTGCTACCGTCTCGCCGGCACCTGTTGCCCCTGCAATTTCACCGGGACCTTCTCTGCAGCTCCCGCTCCCCTCTCTCTATGATGGAGACCCGAAGAAGTGCAGAGGCTTCCTCACTCAATGCTCCATCCACATTGAGATGCTTGGACATCAATTCCCCACTGAGCGGGCTAAAGTGGCCTTCATTATTAGCCTCCTAACTGGCGAAGCTCTGGCCTGGGCCACCCCGCTATGGGATCGAGGAGACCCGCTCACGGCTAATCTGCAAGGCTTCCTCCAGGGATTCCGCACTGTCTTCGAGGAACCTGGCCGTACCTCGTCCGCGGCTGCTGCTTTGCTTCGCCTCTGTCAGGGTGATTCCACTGTGGGACAGTACTCTGTGCAGTTCCGTACGCTAGCTTCAGAACTCGACTGGAACAACGAGGCTCTGGTGGCGACTTTCTGGCAAGGCCTCTCGGGACGCGTTAAAGATGAGCTCGCGGCTCGGGATCTGCCATCCTCTCTGGACGAATTGATTCGGCTGGCCACCCGGATCGACATTCGCTTGGCGGAGAGACAACAAGAGCTCCGTCTCCAACGCGAGTCTACTCGACCACGCCGGCCGCTTCTTGGGGGGCTGTCCGGTGCGTCCGGGAACCTCTCGCACCTGGGGCTCGCAGGGGAGGCATCCCTAGGTGTCAGTGCGGCCTCTCCCCGTCTGACCATTCCGGTACGTTGTGGAACTTCGCCTGACAGTACCTTTCAGGCCACCGCCTTCCTGGACTCAGGGTCCGCCGGTAACTTTATTAGCCATGCACTGGTGTCTAAGTTCCGGCTTCCAGTGACCCCTCTGCAGAAAACCATGTTTGTCTCCTCTGTCAGTGGCGAATGCCTCAAGGATGTCATTCGGTTCTGCACGGCGCCCCTCACCCTGCAGATTGGCGCGCTACACCAGGAAAGGGTGAAACTCCTCGTGCTGCCGCGTTCCTCTTCTGAGATCCTTCTGGGCCTTCCCTGGTTGCAAGACCATGCTCCGATCCTAGACTGGAACACAGGCGAGATCCTTCGTTGGGGCCCGGCATGTCACTCTCGATGCCTGGTGGCACTCCGCCCTGCTCTGCGGTCTGCTTCTGCAAAACCTTCGAAGTCTCTGCCAGGTCTGCCTGCTCCTTACCAGGACTTTGCCGACGTCTTCTCCGAAAGACAAGCCGAAACTCTGCCCCCGCACCGGCCCTTCGATTGCCCTATCGATCTGCAACCCGGTACTACGCCTCCCCGAGGCAGAGTTTACCCTCTTTCGGTCCCGGAGACAAAGGCGATGTCGGAGTATATTCAAGAGAATCTCCGCAAGGGCTTTATACGCAAGTCATCCTCACCTGCGGGAGCTGGATTCTTCTTTGTCGAAAAGAAGGATGGAACCCTCCGGCCCTGTATCGATTATCGTGGTCTAAATAAGATAACCATAAAGAATCGATATCCCCTGCCTTTGATTTCAGAGCTATTTGACCGCCTACGTGGCGCAAAAATTTTCTCTAAATTGGACCTTCGTGGTGCTTATAATCTGATTCGTATTCGGGAAGGCGACGAATGGAAAACAGCCTTTAACACCCGTGATGGCCACTTCGAATATCTGGTCATGCCCTTTGGCCTTTGCAACGCTCCGGCCATTTTCCAGAACTTCGTCAACGAGATCTTCCGCGACCTCCTCTATGTCTGTGTCATCGTTTACTTGGATGACATCCTGATCTTCTCTCCAGACCCGAAGGTTCACCGCCATCACGTCCGCCTGGTGCTTAAACGTCTCCGAGACCATCAGTTGTATGCCAAATTAGAGAAATGCCTATTCGAGCGCACTTCGTTGCCCTTCCTGGGGTACATAGTCTCGGATCAAGGACTCCAGATGGACCCTTCTAAACTGTCTGCAGTTCTACAGTGGCCTCGACCAGTGGGTCTTCGGGCTATCCAACGTTTTCTAGGCTTTGCGAACTACTACAGACAGTTCATCTCACATTTCTCCACGCTCGTGGCCCCGCTGGTGGCACTGACGAAGAAAAACGCCAACCCCAAATCCTGGTCTCCCGAAGCTCAAGAAGCCTTTGAGCATCTCAAGTCCGCATTTGCTTCGGCCCCTGTGCTATCTCGCCCGGACCCACTGCGTCCGTTTGTTCTGGAGGTGGACGCCTCTTCTGTAGGTGCCGGAGCTGTCCTCTTGCAAAAGTCTGCCTCCGGAAAACTGCGTACTTGCGGATTCTTCTCAAGAACCTTCACGCCAGCCGAGCGAAATTATTCTATCGGAGATCGTGAACTATTGGCCATTAAATTGGCCCTAGAAGAATGGCGGCATTTGTTGGAGGGGGCTCGCCACCCCTTCGAAATCTTCACAGATCACAAAAACCTCCTCTATCTTCAATCTGCCCAACGTCTAAATCCTCGTCAAGCCAGGTGGTCCCTCTTCTTCGCCCGCTTTGACTTCTTCCTTCACTTTCGGCCAGCTGAGAAGAACGTCAGGGCGGATGCCCTTTCTCGATCCTCTGACACTGTGGGCACAGAAGCACCTCTGCAGCATATAATTCCTCCAGAACGGCTCCTCACGGCAGCCCCCGTGGAGCTTAAACACCCACCTCCGGGAAAGACTTATGTCCGCCCGGCCATGCGGCCCCGTATTCTAAAGTGGGGACACTCTTCCCGTGCTGCTGGCCATCCTGGAGTGCATAAATCTCTGCGGTTTATCTCCCGCTATTACTGGTGGCCCACCCTAGCTCATGATGTTAGAGATTACGTCCTGGCCTGCACCTCCTGTGCTCGCAACAAGGTCCCTCGCCTCAGACCCTCGGGTCTACTACTACCTCTCCCTGTGCCTGAAAGTCCTTGGTCCCATATCGCCATGGACTTCATTACCGACCTCCCGGCCTCATCGGGTAATACAGTCATTTGGGTGGTGACCGATAGGTTCTCTAAAATGGCCCATTTTGTCCCTCTGCCCGGGTTACCCTCCGCCCATTTATTGGCCCAACACTTTTTCCAGCACGTGTTTCGTCTACATGGGCTCCCGTTACATATAGTTTCTGATAGAGGAGTCCAGTTTGTGTCTAAATTCTGGCGGGCTCTGTGTACTCAATTACGGGTTCAGCTGGACTTCTCGTCGGCCTATCACCCTCAAACCAACGGGCAGGTAGAGAGGGTCAACCAAGTGGTGGGGACCTACCTACGACATTTTGTTTCCGCCCGCCAGGATAACTGGTCGGACCTCCTCCCCTGGGCGGAATTTTCATACAACTCCTTGGACTCTGAGTCCACAGGAGCCTCTCCCTTTTTTGTTGTCCTTGGGCTACATCCCCGCCCGCCTCTCCCTCTGCCTTCTTCGTGTGACGTTCCCGCCGTGGATGCCCAAGTACGGGACATCAAGTCTCTCTGGCAGGTCACACGTCAGGCCCTTCTACGGGCCTCCTCTCGTATCAAAGCCCAGGCTGACAGGTACCGGAGACCGGCGCCCATATTTAAGCCGGGTGACAGGGTTTGGCTATCTGCCAAGTACATTCGCTTCAAGGTGCCCAGCTACAAGCTGGGTCCCAAGTATTTGGGCCCTTTTGTGGTACTTCGGCAGTTAAATCCGGTGTCCTACAAGCTCCGCTTGCCTCCCACTCTGCGTATCCCGAACTCCTTCCATGTCTCGCTCCTCAAGCCTGTGGTGCTGAATCGCTTCTCCCGTAGATCTGTCTCGCCTTCTCCTGTGGCCGATTCTAATAACATCTTTGAGGTCAAGGAGGTCCTGGCGGAGAAGACAGTGAGGGGGAAGCGGTTCTTCCTTATCGACTGGAAGGGGTTCGGGCCTGAGGAGCGTTCATGGGAACCTGAGGCCAACCTGTCCCCTGACCTCCTTGCTAGGTTTCCTAAAAAGAGGGGGAGACCTAAGGGAGGGGGTACTGTCATGGGGGCCGCGGGCACCGCTGCGCCCCGCGGTCCCCCCTCTGCCGGCAGGGCTTCTGGCGCGGGTGCCGCGGCTGCCCGCGCCCATCTCCCTGCTGGCCGGGCTCTCGGCGCGGGTGCCGCGGCTGCCCGCGCCCATCTCCCTGCTGCCCGGGCGCCGGCACTTACCAGCCACGCTCCGGTGTACGCTGCCCCTGTCTGTTCCGGCCGCCGCGCGCGTGCCCGTGTCCCTAGGCGCGCGCGCGACGGCTGGTCAGGATTTAAAGGGCCAGCGCCCCAGTAATTGGCTATTGCTGGGCGCTGGTCCTATTTAAGGTACACACCCCCAACACACCTTGCCAGTTCGTTGGTGTGCGTCCAGTTAGTCTGAGTGTATTTAGAGTCTGTTCTGATCGCCCGTGTACCAGTCCGTTTGCTACGTTCCTGACCTTGCCTGTTTGCTGCCCGCCCTGACCGTCTGCCTGTCTCTGACCACGAACCTCTGCCGCCTGCCCTGACCTTCTGCCTGTCCCCGACTACGCCTCCGGATTACGACTCTGTACCACGCACTACCCCGGCCGCCATCGCTAGCGAGTCACGTCAGGGGTAACGACCTGGTAGCCTCACGCCGCAGCAAGTCCATCCCGCTTTGCGGCGGGCTCTGGTGAAAACCGGGGGCTACTTAGACTCCGTTCCTTGACGTGGCTCTTACCAACGCTAGCAGTGGTCCAGCGAATCCACCATACCCGTTACAAGTGTAACTTACACTAGACAGTGTAAAAATGCACAGGATTTATCACCGTGGTTCATGCTCTATGACAAATCTGGCTCCTGTTCAGTCTCTTTACAGCATCTAGAGCATCTATTAGTTTCTTCCCACAGTGATACAAGCCTCATTAAAACTAACTTTTATTATACATTCATACATTTATTATTACATTATCCATTAATAAACTTAAATCTCATAAAATATTAAATTGACTGTGAATAAAATATATTTTACATCTATTTATTTACCTAATTTATCCTTTATTCAGAATGTAGGTACACCAGTTAAATTTAAATTATCACTATCATGGCGCCATATACAGAGTGCTATGTTGTAAACATTTATTGTGCACATTTATTACACAGGCTAATTAACATGTTTGGGTAGGTGCACACATTTATAATGGATAGCCCATTCTGTGGTCCCATTTTGTAGTTTTCCTATTTAAAGGGAACCTGTCACATAGGCTATGCCCTCCTTGCTGTGGACAGCACAAGCTTGTGACAGACCTGTTGTCTCCAGCGCTGTGTCCCTTATTCTGTAAGATGCTGTAGTTTTAGAGTATTTAATGCTCAAATCTTATTCATGAGCTGTTGTTAGTCCCGCCCACCAAAGGCTAGCCCCGCCCACCTGGCAGTTATTCACATGTTTCTACCTATTCAAAGTAATAGGTTTATCAGTTGAAGTGGGCGGGACTAGCCTCAAACGACTCTTTTCACGACTCTTTTCTGGCTGAAAACTGCAGATTTTAGCATTAAATGCTCTGAAACTCGAGCATCTTGCAGAATAAGGGACACCGCGTGGGAAACAGCAGGTCTGACACTAGCTTGTGCTGCCCTCAGCACGGGGGGCATAACCTATGTGACAGGTTCTCTTTAAAGCCATTGCACATGCGCCAGTTTGACTTTTCATTGTATTATGTATTATACCAGCATAACTTCTCGCCGCATGTGTGGTATGATGCATTTGTGCATTGAGACTTTAAAGGGGTTTTGCCACGATTTCATTTCATACCTCCTGCATCCAGCTCTTCGACTCTGTGTGCTTAGAAGGGGGGGTGTGTGATTTGTTTGAATTGCATATCATGTGACCCAGCAGGATGACTTCACCCTGCCTTTCCTCTCTGTAGTCAAAGAAAGTTCTGTTTATGTAAAGCATTGTGAGTAGCTGAGGTAAAGTTTTTGCCTCCAGGCATAAGGGTCCTATGTTCAAATCCCTGCAGGAACTAAACCTGTGTTTTTTTTTTCTGTTTATCAATGCACATACCTCATTGAGGTTTCTTTTTTATTTATTTGCACTGTTTGACTAATTACTAAGGAGTACAGATGACAGGAATAGAATGACAGCACCTGGGGTTTGAACACTTAGTGGCTGCATGAGAGGGGAGGTGATGTCTGACCAGGAGTGAGGAGCTCTCAGCCCTGATCTTATCCCCTGGAGACGAACTGTAAACAATGGATCACTAAAGGAGCAGCTAAAACAAAAATGGTGCAGAATTTTTAATAATGATGAATAGTGAAAATGTGTATCATTTAATTTTCAATCTGCCCACGTCAATTTTACTTCGTGGCAAAACCCCTTTAAGGACTCCGAATACATGTTATTAGTTTGAATGGCTATCCATAACATGTCATTGCAGTTTTGTTGTGTTCATTGGCTCAACACAATAGGTGGAAGACCTTACTGCATGCATGTATTGGTGTTTTTTCGTCGAGGGATCAGGCAGCACTTATTAAATGATGTCTTTAATTTCTATTGTGGAATGCCATATTATGTAACTGAACATCTTAGTATTTTTATACTTTATTATTTTTGTCACCTGATGAATCCTTATATTATCCTCAAGGGGGTAACACGTCCCTTTTGTCACACTGGGATACATCTTATATCTAGGGTGTAACAGGGTCGTGCAGGGTCAACCACCTTTTGAGTGGGGCTGCCCTTTTCGGGCCGATTGCCTTGCCTTTTTGATATAGGTCTTCTAGTGTCTAGGTAGGGTTATCTGTTTTAATAAATGCTAAGGCCATGTTCACACAGCTTATTTGGGCACGTATTTCAGCCCATAATTCACGGCGTACTGCGCGAATTATGGGCTGAAATACGGCCTAGTCATTACGGTAATCCACAGTTCTCATTGAGAACTATGGATTACGTCTCCTCTCCCCGCTCGCAGAATCCGCCGTGGGGGGAGATAAGTGACATGTGAATTATTAGCGGCGTATACGTGCCGCTGGTAATGAATGTCTGTGGGCCAGCGAGGTGCCGGCCCCCCGCTCTCGCCCTGCCCCCTTCCACACGGCATAATTGCGGGCCGTAATTACGCCCTGCAATTAAGCCGTGTGAACATGGCCTAAGACTTTATACTATTTCCCTTATAAATAGGGTGTGTCTCTACACAGTCTCACACTATTTGATAAGTGCTGAGAATGTCAGACTGCGGCCTATCATATTGACACGGGGTATGGAAAAACTTCATTAGTCATATGTCTCTAGGAAATAACTGTTGTAATAAATAAATGTTGTTTCATTATAAATACAAATATTACAAAAAGACAGAAGAGTGAACATATGCTCTATACAGGTCAGCACCAAGTATTTTATAGTACAGCAGGCGATATGACTTTTAGGGTATGTTCACACGGCGTAATTGCAGCACGGACAGTACGCACCGCAATACGCCAGGACATTTGGGAGTCGCGCTAATCAGCATGTACTCCCAAAGCACGGGTGGGCCGGCGTCCCACCGGCCCCATAGACATTCATTACTCGCGGCACGTAATCGGCGCGAATAATTGACATGTCACTTATCTCCCCACGCGTACAATACGATTGTATTGTACACGTGGGGGGACGAGGCGTATTCTATAGTTCTCTATGAGAGCTATGGGTTACCGTAATTGCGGGGCGCATTTCGCCATGTATTAAGCACAATACACGCCGAAATACGCCTGCAATTACACGGCAAAATAAGCCGTGTGAACATATCCTTAAAGTGATTTTCTCACCAAACTATTTCACAGAACATGCTCTTTAGAACCAGCTTGAGGCACCCACTTTCTGTTCAGTCTGTGGGTGGTTCTACAGCAGTGATTGGTATATCAGCTCTGCTATTTCAAAATGAGCCTGTTAGAGAAGCGTTAGTAATGGAGGGGTTTTAACAGTAGAGCATATAACTACAAAGCTCCTAAGGGGTTAAAGTTTGTCAATAAAAAAGATAAACAAGCTCTTTGGATGCTGATAGGACACTTGAGGGAGTGACGTCACCATCCCAACCAGGGCTGCTAGAACAGAGAGAGGTGATCAGCGGTTTGGGAAACCTTCTGTAAAGAAGCAAGATATAAGAACTGCTCTAACTTTAAAAGGAAGTAAAATCGGAACAGCAATGTATTTGGTAATAATCTTTATTTACTTGTGCCTGCATGTTGAAAGCTAATCAGTGTGGTGGAAATACCATTTTTAGATTTCTGCATGTTGATCTCAGGCTTGTTAATATCGGCCTATTTGAGATCAAATCTTTAAGAATCCTGAGAAACATATATTGTTCTTCCTTTTATCTAGTGCCGGTTAGAAGGACATTGCTAACAGAAGGGTTTGAACAGCAGGGCAGAATCTCACAGAGCCGTGTGAACATTGCCTTAGGGTATGTTCATACGGCTGATTTTGACATGGTTTTCGGAGTGGTTTTCAGAGCGTTTCCTCACCCAAAACAGCGTCCAAAAAACACCTCCAAAATGCCCCCAGTTCATTTCATTGATTACTTTGTAAAACCTCGTTGTGGTTCACACTTGACGAGGTTTTTACATACTTCTTTGGAAGCGCTGAAAAAGATGTGTCGTGTCAATTCTTGAAGCGTGTTTTAGAAGCGTTTTTAGGTGTGTTTTTTACATGTTTTTGGAGTATTTTTCGGTGCGGTTTTTGTACGGGTGAATAGCTCATCCAAAACCTCTTCTGAAGAAGCGTGTTTCAGGCAAGGTTTTGATGCTGTTTTGGGAGCGGAAGCACTCCAAAAGCCAAGGTCAGACAGGGCTGCTGGACCAATGAGAGCAGACTGAGGTTGTCAGTAACCTAGGGAAGCTTGTGTACACAAGCAGGATATAGGATCTGCTCCAACTCTGAAAGGAAGCAAAATTAGAACAGCAATGTAGTTGATCATAGTCTTTATTTACGTTTGCCTACATGTTTAAAACTTATCCTTATGGTCAGAATATCCCTTTAACCCCTTAACGACCTTGGGCGTATGAGTATGTCCCAGGGCCGCTAAGGGGCTTTGCAGGGGAATCGCTCCGCGACCCCCCTGCACAGCCGCCGGGTGTTAGCGGCAAATCGCCGCTAACACCCGGCAGTAACAGCGCCGGCGGGTGGCCCCCGCCCACTGGCAGTGTTTTACCCATCAGGCGCCGCGGCAAAGATGGCCGCGGGTCTGAATTAACGCCGATCGCGTGCGGTGCACGGCATCAGCGCAGCTATGCTGCGCCGATCCGATCACCGGGCATTGTGGTGGGGAGCCTTGGGAAGGCTCCCGTCACTTACCCTGGCCGGTTTGCCCCACTTCCGTCCGCAGACAGGAAGTGGGGAAACCGCCATCTTTGTACACCCTAATGCATTGCCTATGCGCCTATGCAATGCATTAGGTTGTATTAACAATCGCGCCACCTAGTGGTCAAGTACCACAGGTGGCCTCAAAGTTACAGTAAAAATATAAATAAAGTTTTAAAGTACAAAAAAAAAAAAAAAGTATTAAAAGTTCAAATCACCCCCCCCTTTCCCCATTTTACAAATAAAATCATTAAAATAATAAAAAAGTTACACATATTTGGTATCGCCGCGTCCGAAAAAGTCCGATCTATAAAAATATAACATCATTTATCCCGTACGCTGAACACCGTAGAAGAAAAAAAATTCCAAACGACAAAATTGCGTTTTTTGGTCATTTTACGTCACTCAAAAAATGGAATAAAAATGATCAAAAAAGTCGCATGCATTCCAAACTGCTAGCGAAAAAAAGTACACTTCAGCCCGCAAAAAATGCCCCCTCACTGACGTCCATAGGTGTTAGTACAAAAAAGTTATTGGTCGCACAAAATGCCGCCGTGGCGCAAATTTCAAAAATAGAAAATGTTTGGAATTTTTTTACGGTACCAAAACATAACGGAAACCCTACATGTTTGGTATTGCCGGATGTGTAACAACCTGAAGAATACAGATAACACATTATATTTACCGAAGATTGAACGCCGTAAACGCAAAACCCCCGCAAACATGGCGAAAATAAATTTTTTTTCACAATTTGTCCCACTTGGAATTTTTTTTACGGTTTCCCAGTATATTCTATAGTATAGTGAATAACACCATTAGAAAGTACATCTTGTCCCGCAAAATAAAAGCCCTCATGTGTCTATGTAGGTGGAAAAATAAAGAAGTTATGGCTTTCAGAAGGCGAGGAGGGAAAAACAAACGTGTCACCAAAAAGAAACGCCGGGTCCTTAAGGGGTTAAGGTTACATTCTTTGAATATTAATGGAGCCCTGATGGTTAATGGATCCCAAAGGTCCTAGAAATGTATCAGGAAAGTGTAATATAGCAGATTACACTATTCTGTCCGTGGAAATGTGATGGAAACCTGACTGAGGGGACAATAAGAGCAGTGTGTGTAATACCTAATCTCCTGCCATAAGAGAGAGGGCAGGCTTATTACCTAGTCAAGTGATTTGTAATGTTCCAAGACTCAGCACCAACCATCTCATAAGAACTGCATCAAAATATTCCCAAAGCAAAAATCATTCACTGTGGCACCTATCAAAACTACAGCAAACGCACATTGCAAATAAAACCTAGAGAGATGGCATATGCCAAGTTTGTTTTCAATAAAACAAGCTTTGCAGAAAAGCTCCCACCTTACTACATTTGCCTGGTTAATAGATGTAAATTCTGTCTATGCTTCTGTAGAAGCTTTGTAGCAGAGGATTCTGGCATGCTATGACTGTCTAGAACAGGGGTGTCAAACTCGTTTTCGCCGGGGGCCACATCGGCCTCACGGCGTACCTTAAAGGGCCAACATAATTTTAGAACTGTGTAAATGTAACTTCTCCTTAACAGTTAAGAGAGCTATTAAGGAGTAGTTTCATTTGTACAGTATTCCTGTTACAATCAGCCCTTTGATGGTAATCAGGAAGAAGGTGAGGCCCAGGGGGGAGGCAGGGCAGATGGTGGAGGCCCAGGGGGGAGGCACGTCAGATGGTGGAGGCCCAGGGGGGGAGGCAGGCCAGCTGTGGAGGCCCAGGAGGGAGGCAGGTCAGCTGTGGAGGCCCAGGGGGGGCGGCAGGCCAGCTGTGGAGGCCCAGGGGGGGAGGCAATCCAGATGGTGGAGGCCCAGGGGGGGGGGAGGCAGGCCAGATGGTGGAGGCCCAGGGGGGAGGCAGGCCAGATGGTGGAGGCCCAGGGGGGAGGCAGGCCAGATGGTGGAGGCCCAGGGGGGAGGCAGGCCAGATGGTGGAGGCCCAGGGGGAGGCAGGCCAGATGGTGGAGGCCCAGGGAGGAGGCAGGTCAGATGGTGGAGGCCCAGGGGGGAGGCAGGTCAGATGGTGGAGGCCCAGGGAGGGGGAGGCAGGCCAGATGGTGGAGGCCCAGGGGGAGGAGGCAGGTCAGCTGTGGAGGCCCAGGGGGGAGGAGGCAGGTCAGCTGTGGAGGCCCAGGGAGGAGGAGGCAGGTCAGCTGTGGAGGCCCAGGGAGGAGGAGGCAGGTCAGCTGTGGAGGCCAGGGGGGAGGAGGCAGGTCAGATGTGGAGGCCCAGGGGGAAGGCAGGTCAGATGTGGAGGCCCAGGGAGGGGGAGGCAGGTCAGATGGTGGAGGCCCAGGGGGAGGCAGGTCAGCTGTGGAGGCCCAGGGGGAGGCAGGTCAGCTGTGGAGGCCCAGGGGGGAGGAGGCAGGTCAGCTGTGGAGGCCCATGGGGGAGGCAGGTCAGCTGTGGAGGCCCAGTGGGGAGGCAGGTCAGCTGTGGAGGCCCAGTGGGGAGGCAGGTCAGCTGTGGAGGCCCAGGGGGGAGGCAGGTCAGCTGTGGAGGCCCAGGGGGGAGGCAGGAAAGTAATGGAGGCCCAGGGGGAGGCAGGTAAGCTGTGGAGGCCCAGGGGGGAGGCAGGTAAGCTGTGGAGGCCCAGGGGGGGGAGGCAGGCCAGATGGTGGAGGCCCAGGGGGGAGGAAGGCCAGATGGTGGAGGCCCAGGGGGGAGGAAGGCCAGATGGTGGAGGCCCAGGGGGGAGGCAGGCCAGATAGTGGAGGCCCAGGGGGGAGGAAGGACCGGTGGTGGAGGCCCAGGGGGAGGCAGGCCCGATGGTGGTAGGCCAAGGGGGGACTGGCTCAGGCCAACATGGTGAACGGCCCGGGGGGAGGCAGGCCAAATGGTGGAGGCCCAGGGGGGAGGCAAGGCAAGTTGGTGGATAAGCCCAGGGGGGAGGCAGGCCAAAAACTGGTGGAGGCCCAGTGGGGAGGCAGCCAGATGGTGGAGGCCCAGGGGGAAGACAGGTCATGATGGTGGAGGCCCAGGGGGGACGCAGGTCAGAATGTTGGAGGCCCTGGGGGGGTGAGGCGGCCAGATGTGGAGGCCCAGGGGGGGGAGGCAGGCAGATGTGGCAGGCCCAGGGGGGAAGGAAGGTCAGCTGTGGAAGGCCCAGGGGGAGGCAGGTCACAGCTCGTGGGTGGCCCCAGGGGGGAGGGCCAGGGTCAGCTGTGGAGGCCCCAGGGCGGAGGCAGGCCAAATGGTGGAGGCCCAGGGGGGAGGCACGGCCCAAAATGGGGAGGTCCAGGGGGGAGGCAGGTCAGATGGTGGAGACCAGGGCGGGAGGCATGGTCCAGATTGGTGGAGGCCACATAGGGGGGAGGCAGGTCAGATGGTGGAAGGCCCAGGGGGGGGTAGGCACGGTCGATGGTGCCAGCCCAAGGGGGGGGGGGGAGGTCAGATGGTGGAGGCACCAGGGGGGGGAGGGCAGGCCACGATGTGGAGGCCCCGCGGGGGAGGAAGGTCAGCTGTGGAGGGCCCAGGGGTGGGGCTGGGCAGCTGTGGGAGGCCCAGGGGGGAGGGCAGGTAAAGCTGTGGAGGCCCAGGGGGGAGGCAGGGTCGCTGTAGGAGCGCAAGCGGGGAGGCAGGTCTGCTGTGTGGAGGGCCCAGGGGAGGAGGCAGGGTCTGCTGTGGAGGCCCAGGGGGGATGGCATGGTATGCTTGTGGAGGCCAAAGGGGGGAGGCCAGTCAGCTGTGGAGGCCCAGGGGGGAGGCAGCGTCAGATGTGGGGCCCAGGGGGGAGGAGGTCAGCCTTGGAGGCCCCAGGGGGGACGAAGGCAGGTCAGCTGTGAGGCCCAGGGGGGAGGAAGGTTGCTGTGGAGGCCCCAGGGGGCGAGGCCAGGTCTGCTGTTGGAGGCCCAGGTGGGGAGGCATCTCAGCTGTGGAGGCCCAGGGGCGGAGGCAGGTCGCGTGGAGGCCCAGGGGGGAGGCACGGTCAGCTGTGGAGGGACCCCAGGGGGGGCAGGTCATGCTTGTGGAGGCCCAGAGGGGGAGGCAGGTCAAAAGCTGTTGGAGGCCCAGGGGGGAGGCAGGTCAGATGTGGAGGCCCAGGGGGGACGGCAGGTCAAGCTGTGTAGGCCACATGGGGGTGAGGCAGGGGGCTTATATGGTGGGGGCCCAGGGAGGGGGTGGTCAGGCTCTAACTGGTTAAGATATGCGGTGGGGGCCAGGTAGGTGGTTATATTACTATGGGACCTGGTGAGGAGGTTGAGGACTAGCTGTGGCCCGTAGTAAAAGTACAGGCCACTTAGCACCAGCCTCAAAGTGACCGGAGTCCTCCGCAGGAGCAGGTGATCTTCTCACCAGACAGGGAAGCTACTCCTGCTCAGCGGTCCCTTCCGGCCTGCAGCGGGGCGGGGCCAGGCACGTCAGGTGCTCTTCCACTGCTGAAACTGAGCTCGACCAAGGCCCGCCCATGACTGTATAGAGCTGTGGCGCCTGTCTGCTCACTGAGTGAAGCGGCCCGCTGCGGGCACTGCTGCGGACCGCGGACCAATAGGTCTATTCCTTGATGTCTGCGCTGGCATGACATCCGGAATCATGACAGTCCTGATGCTCTCATTACAGGTGATACTGAGGGGTCTCGGACGAGGCACAAAGCAGCAGCCGTTATTTGAGGGCCCTCGCAGTAGTCTGCGCGCCATAAGATCGCATTTAGTCTCTCCGTCGCTGAGCACAGTCTCAGAAACAAGTGCCGGGCCGGGAAAACACAAGGCAACGGGCCTGATCCGGCCCGCGGGCCTTGTGTTTGACACCCGTAGTCTAGAAGATATAACCACTATCCCCACCCTAATTCGTGATGGGACTTCAAAACTACTTGTTTATTGCAAGACAAGATGTACATTTAACCCCTTAAGGACCCAGCCAATTTTGGCCTTCCTGACACAGCCCTATTTTTGAAATCTGGCATGTGTCAACTGTTATGTGAGAATTATTCCTTTTGTGACACTTCTTACCCTTTCCATGTGATTCAGAGATTGTTTTTCTCGTGGACACATGTGCTTTAAGTTAGTAATAAAATTTTATCCACCTACAATCCTTGTTTTTTTGTGAAAAATATCAAAATTTCTTGAAAATTTTGATGAAAAATCTGTGAATTTTGAAAAGTACTCCAAAATTTCTGCTGTTGCAAGACAAGTTAATTCTTCTCACTCAAAAATAGTTTTATCTATAGCATCTACAATATGTCCAACTTTAGGTTGGAATCATTTTTTAAATGTCCTTTTTTATGACATTAGGGGCTTAGGAAATTTAGTAGTAATTTCTCTCACATTTTCAAGAAATTTGGCAATGTTCTATACATTTTTTTAGGGACCATCTCCAGTTCTGACGTGGCTTGAGGGGGCCTGTATGTAGATACCCCCATAAATGATGCCTCTAAGAAACTAGACCCTTTAAAGTACTACACACAGTGATTTAGGAAGTTTGTTAACCCTCAAAATTTTAAGCAAACTAAGTGGAGGATGATATCTTAAAAATTTCACACTATTTCTTGCAGATTTTCAATACTTATTTTTTTTTCCCACCCTTATTTATTCACTGGAATTCACGGTAATGTAATGCAATGTAATCATCTTCCCCCCATGTCTGACGTTTTTAGAAAATATCCACATATGTGGCCTCTAGTGCATTATTTGGCTCAACACATTAAGCCCACTGGAATAGAGGAAGCTACTCCCTTACCTGGGACTCTGGATGGTCTCATTTTCTAATGCATATTTTTATTTAGGCGCCATTTCAGGTCTTGAGAAGGCCCTTAAGGTGCTTAAAACGTTTTTAAACCCCCTAAAACACGGGGACCCCACACCCAATTTTTATTTTGGGAAACTACACACCCCTTAAGGTATATATCAGGTGGTGTAGGAGTGAGAATATCGACACCCACAGGTGATTTCACAATTTTTTTTTTTTATGCCCCCCCACTTAGGCTGTTAAAATTAAAAAAAAAATTTTTTCCTAATAATCTGCCAATTTTAGGCTTCAAATGTTTCATATTTACAAGAATCCTGGATAAAAGAACCAAAAACTTTGTTAACGCAATTTCTTCCAAGTTCATCAATACCTTACAAGTGGGTTTGTAATACTGCTGATCATTTGGGCGCATCAAGCAGGGCCTGTTAACAAGGGAATTTTGTGGGCCTTGTCGCATTTGCAAAGGCAACCAAAGAAACCATGAACAGGTGAAATTTCAAGAAGTCGCTTTTTTAGAGTCAACACCCCATGGATCTCTATAGGGGTGATTGTGTATTTTGGGCCACTACAGCTGTTCCTTCGTTTTTTTTTGCATTTGGGCATGAAAACTGGGGGGGGAGGGGTGGGTGGAAAGCAGTTCCACCTTGTTTTTTGGGGCGTTCTATTTTAACATGCGTTCGCCGTTGTCAGTGTAAATGATGTGATAACTTTACTATGGGGGTCAGGTACAATTGAGAAATGGTCATAAACAATTTTATATAGTTTTTTATGTTTTAATACTTTTACACAATCAGAAATAGGGTCTATAGAAACATTAGTTGTTTTTATAGGTGATCCTATTTCTGACAGTCATAAACTTTTATATTTTGCTGTGGGAGAGCTGTGTAGGGCTTTGTTTTTTGCGGGGTGAATTGAATGCTTTTAGTGGTACCCATTATGGGGTGCAAACAACCTATTTGTTCACCTTTTTTATTAAGGTTTTTTGTGAGGCCGGTTTTGAACCAAAAATACAGACAATCCTGGTTCCCCCCCCACCCCCCCCCGTGGGTGGCTAGTGTTTTTTTATTTTTTATTTTTTTATATCGTTCACTTCTGCGTTAGATATGCAAATGCTAGCTTTATCTACAGAGGCCCGATACGATTACAGCCAATACCCAAATTTGTATATTTTATTTATTTTTTTACTGCTTTTATAACAATAAAAACACTTTTATCAAAACAGGAAAACACTTTTTTGCATCTCGCATAGTTGATGGAAGCCATAACTTTTTTATTTTTCTGTGTATGAAGCATGTTGTACAGCGCTTGTTGTTTGCGGGAAGATGAGTTGACGTGGGTTTTATTTTTTTTTTTGTTTTTTTTTATTGGTATCATTTTTGGGGAGGGGGACTCAAGCTTTTTGACTCAGTTTTAAATCCGTTTTTTTTGGATGCAGAGTGAAGACAAATTCTGCAATCCTAGTTGTGTTTTTTATTTTTATTTTTTAACAGCGTTCACTGTGAGTATCCGTTAATAAGTTAGCTTTATTATGTGGGCGGGTAGAAGATTACTGCGTTATACCAATTTATATAGTTTTTTTATGTTGAGACACTTTAAAAAAAGTTGTTTTTTTAGTGTGTAAAAGAATTTTTATGCATGCTATCTTCTTGAGAGCCATAACTTTTTTTTTCTTCCGTTTACAGAAGCATGTGTACAGGAATTTATTTTGAGGGATGAACCTGTGTTTTTAGTTGGTACTACGTTGGCGTTTATAGGACGTTTTTGTATCACTTTTATTCACATTTTATGTGCTGCGGAGGGCATGTAACAAAAAAATCTTTAATTCTGTGATTGTTTTTTATTCGTTTTACGTCCCATCTCCGTATGGGGTAAATAACTATGACAGGTTTATAGGGCCTAGGTCGTTAAGCTCGCAGCCAAGATACCAAATTATGGGTACTTTATTTTATTTTTGATCTTTTTTGGGGGGATTGCCGTTTTGTAAAGGGCAAAAGGGCGGTGTTTGTAAGTGTTTTTATTTTATTTTTCGTGGTTTTGTTTTTACATTTTTTCACTTTTTTTTTACTTTTTGTCACCATATTTATTTTTACTTTTCCCCATAGGGGAATTTCGTATGAGAGATCTTTAGATTCTCATTCAATAGGAATAAGGACATAGCTTGTTGCTGTGCCACTGGTTCCTATGCTCAACTGTTACAAGTCATGATGCCGGGTATTTGCCCACAAGGGCACATGGCGTGTCCGTGATCGCTCTCAGACAAACCCGGGAAAGGCATTGTATGCCTTCCGTGCTGTTGTCAGGCACACAGCAGACCGCACGATCATTGCGCTGCTGTCGCCCGGACAGAGACGCAGGAGGGACGCGATCTCTCCTGCGTCATTCACATTAGTGATTGCGACCTTTTGTCGCGATAATTAGGGTTAACCGCTCCCTCCCCACCCCCCGAGAGTGATCGCGGGTCGGCGCCTGAGACGCAACGGGATGTCAGCTGTTTATACAGGCTGACAGACCCAGCAGGGCCACGATCTCGCCCGGCGAACTTCTGCTTTTAGAAGTGCGAGTGATCCTCAGGACGTATGCATATGTACAGGGGAATAGAAACCCCACAAATGACCCTGGACTGTCATGCACTAAGTCAAAGGTTCCGTGAAGCGGGTTAAGGTCATCTTTTTATCGCTGCTTAACAAAATGCTAAAATGTAACTTTTAATACGTATGAGAAAAACATACTCCACGAGAAGAGAAAGAAAACCCCTTAGTAGCCTACAATAATAATGAGAATAAGGAGATTTATGATTGTCAGTCACATTCTGTTCTAAAATGGGGGCTGTACAGGGTAATCAAGATGTAATCCAACAGCAGGCAAAAAGTAGGCTGTGGTAATTATTGGTGAGGGGGGAAGAAGAACATGATGATAATGTGTATTAGCCTTGGATTAACTCGTTCTCTACACTAAATGTATTAAGCCCTACCTAACCTCTCAAGCAGAGGAGGAACCCACCCGAAACGGCAATCCCTACGTATAGGACTCTTATAAGTCCTCAAACTATACCAACATAGAACTCAGGAGCCTAAAAATTTAGCGAAATAATAATTAAAGTTACAAAAAGAGAGAGAGGGCAGGGTGAATGAAGATAATACATCTCATAAATAGATCGCCACGACGATTTTCGCCATGACACACAACACGGTTTCCTTCAAGGGCAAATGATGTTTAAGTGTAAACAAAAATCCCAATCTTATCACAAAAAAAGCCAGAAAAACTACTATGAATAGCTACAGAAAAACATACAGAGTACAATCACTAGCTTAAAAATAGATATCTTTATTCACTGTTATAATAAAAAAGATATAAAAAACACGCCTAATAAATACTGAACAGGGTAATACAGGTATACAGGAATATTTATGATAGATAAAGCACTATAACCACTTTTGTAAAACGTAGGGATAAAATCAACATATCATCTCAAGCTTAACATAGTAGTATTTTTTAAATCCACTCACAATAATCATACATCTAATAACTAATCATCAATCCAATAAGGTGAAACACATGAGTAGTTACACCCTAACCAAGTTACCTGTATCAGCTACCGCATAACACTACTCATGTTTTTCACCTTTAGATGAAGTATTATGATATTGTGGGATTTCAAATCACGTACGATTATGCCTGAGTGAGATCGCTGCAGACATCAGGAGTTGCGGCTCCCGGCGCCACAGCTGCGCTGAGATGAAGCTGTCACTACATAGCCCTTGATCTCCTGACGCACGCTCTCTGCGTAGCATCGGCGGACGGGGCGGAAACCTCTGCACCCTGGTGCTTTAACCCTTTGATTGCGGCGGATCCTCACCGCAGCGCAATCAAAGGGTTTCCCTGCTCTGTCGGGTGATCGGAACACCTGGTGACCTGCTAGAGCCCGGGGAACTGCTGCACAGTCAGCTCTGGGGACCCAGAGTAGCCCCAGAGCTGTCTGCGTGCTGTCCTGATCACGGCCTGTGACAGACTGACATAGATTATAATGTATTAGCATGTATGAATATGAATACTAAGTGTATAAAAAAAAAATAATAATAACAGTTCTCCCTACATGGGATTTAAAAAAAAAGGAAAAAACATAGTGTTAAAAAATTAATAAAAAATATAATAAAATAAAAATAAAATATTTCTTATACTACACATTTTAGGTTATCCACATGACCGTAATAACTGGTCAGATTTAATCTAACACAGTTATTAAGTGTGGATGTGAATGGTTTTGTTAAAAAAATAAAAAAATAAATAAATAAATAATAATAAAAAATAAATATTCCCCCATAAAAGCTACACTTAGTATCGAATAAAACGACGGCATCATGCAACTGCCTACATTGATAAAATTAAAAAAGTTAAACTCGTTAGACGATTAGGAGGCAAAACTTAAAAGAAATGTTCTGGTCATTAACACTTTTCAGGCCTGGGGCTTAAGGGGTTAGAGAAAGCGATCAAAGGTAAGTCTTTCATTTAGGCCTAGTGGTTTTACAGAGTCAAACGATGGATCCACTGGACCTTTTCTTCCCCAGACATGCCAGGCCACTGGGCACTCTCTTCTATTTTTTATGTCCCCCAAAGTGTTCTCTATTCCTGTGTCTTAATTCTTGTTTTGTTTTTGCATTGTGATGTAAAATATGTGGTTCTTGATATCTATTTTAAAAATAACATTAAAAGTTACATTTTACTATTTGCCTATTTCCTTTTCCGATACAGGTTTTATCGATGCTATTCCAGGGGAGTAGAGTGCTCACACTATCAACATGACAGCACCAGCTTTATATGTTTTAAAACAATTCGAGAAAGTGTGAATTTTTCTATTTCACATTAGTGTACTTACAAAGCTGTTTTTCTATCAATCCATAACCCAGCCGCCTCTAGCGGTTGATAATGGCTATGTGACAACCTATCATTTAGGGATCTCCCCTTCCAGTATATGATTCCCGGACTTTGAGGGATGAAGAGGAAAAAAATCATCATCATCTAGCCTCAAAAGACTCCAATGTCTCTGCAAAGTACTCCTAATTCTGTCTGCATGATCATCAATACAGATTAATTTTTGTCCCACATCCTTTCTTCTGGGGATAAGAAGACTAGATCAAAGATGATATATACATAATTGAAAACATCTAATAGATGTATTTTGCTAGAAACTTTCTGCCCACAAATACAGACAGAAAATCCACATTAAATCCATAGCCTGAAAGTTTTTATTGAATGACATCTTTAAAATCAGAGAAATTGATACTGAAAATATGTTGGTAAACTTTTTACCCTTGAAAATGCATTTGCTAAATCTCTTAAAGGGGATTTGCCAAGAGACCATTTAGGTTCCTCTCTCCTTAGTACCAGGCAGAATGTAAACAAATCACGCTGAGTAATGAATTGCAGGGGTCGGAGAGAGGGTTCGGGGCCAGTGGAGGAGTGAGGAATCAAGGATGCGTCTCAAAACTTAAGTGGATTCTAAATACAAGCCAAGACACAGCCTCATACAACTGCAATGTAGGAAGAGCCTTTTATGCTACGTAAATAGCTAATGTAACTGATAAACAAATACGGAGTGTAAAGAGAGAGAGACGCACACAGCCAGAGCTCAGCAACAGCCGTGCTATAAGGGATCCTGTGACATGTTCACTGAATAAAATAAAATTTACTTGTGGAGTTCTATAATTACCAAAATGACAACACCTATTCACACCAGCAGCTTTGAAAGTTTCTTCTATGTTCCCTGTCATAGATAAAGCAGGTATCTAAATCAAACTACAACTGGTTATTCTGTATACAAATGACAAACTTCACTTGCTACCCCGGTGCTTAAAAACTTCTGCAGCCTTAAGTCTACATCAGATAAAGAAGCTCTCTCTGAGTATGCCCGTCCAGCTCTATGTCTGGCCGTATCTAATAGAAGCTTTGACAGTAACCAAGGGCATGTAAGGCAGCTGAGCTCTCTCCAGAGTGCACATATTTGTAATCACATATATGTTAGAAATGTGATTGAAAACCCATTTTGGAGGATCCCACGTCAACATTACATTGTGGCAAAACCCCTTTAATGGAAGTTGTGTGAATGGTTTTTAGATTAAAAATTTAGCTTGTGTGTTATGCTTCAATAAGGACTTTATTTCAGCAATAAACACAGGAAAAAAACATGCAAAAAACAGTCCACGAAATATATGGGGGGAGGGGGTGGATCCTAGGGGCCTTTAGGGACGTGCGGGACAAACAGTTCAAGCAGGAGCAAGTCAACAGACTTGTACCAGGCGTAACACCAGAGGAACAGCAGACAGATATTGACCTAAAGGAATGTCAGACAGGAATTCAGACTTGTGCCAGAAGGAACGCCAAAGGAAAGGCAGATGGACACAAATCAGGAGGGATGCCAGACAGGAATCCAGACTTGTGCCAGGAGGAATGGCGGATTCCAACATAAGAGACGTAGCCCTGGAGGCAGCGGACCCCGAGTCAGCAGACGTGGCCCTGGAGGCAGCGGACCCCGCGTCAGAAGACGTGGCCCTGGATGCAGCGGACCCCTCTTCAGAAGACGTGGCCCTGGAGGCAGCAGACGCCACATCAGCAGATGTGGCCCTGGAAGCAGCAGATTTGTCTGAAATTTTTTTTAGAGCCACTTGGATTTCCCTGCAGAGGCCAGCAACCATCCTGAAAGCCTCTGCTGTTATCCTAAGATGTTCAGACAGGAGAAAAGTCCTTAGGCGAAACATGGACAGGATGTGTCATTGGAGGCAGCGGACCCCGTGTTAGCAGGCTTGGCGGCGGAGACAGTGGATTCATCTGAATTTTGTTTTTAGAGCCACTGGGAGTTCCCTGCAGAGGCTAGTAACCATCTTGAAAGCCTCCGTTGTCACCCTAAGATGTTCAGCCATTTGAAAGAAGTCCTTAGGCGAAACAAGGACAGGATGTGGCCCTGGAGGCAGCGGACCCCGCATCAGCAGACGTGGCCCTGGAGGCAGCAGACCCCACATCAGCAGTTGTGGCCCTGGAAGCAGCAGATTTGTCTGAAATTTTTTTTAGAGCCACTTGGATTTCCCTGCAGAGGCCAGCAACCATCCTGAAAGCCTCTGCTGTTAATTCCCATTACAAAAAAGATGCTTCCAGACAGGAGAAAAGTCCTTAGGCGAAACAAGGACAGGATGTGACATTGGAGGCAGCGGACCCCGTGTTAGCAGGCTTGGCGGCGGAGACAGTGGATTCATCTGAATTTTGTTTTTAGTAGAGCCTACTAGAGTTCCTCTGCAGAGGCTGTAATCCATCGCATGTAAAGCACTCCGTTGTCACCCTAAGATGTTCAGCCATTTGAAAGAAGTCCTTAGGCGAAACAAGGACAGGATGTGGCCCTGGAGGAAGCGGACCCCGCTTCAGCAGACGTGGCCCTGGAGGCAGCGGACCCCGCTTCAGCAGACGTGGCCCTGGAGGCAGCGGACCCCGCGTCAGCAGACGTGGCCCTGGAAGCAGCTCACCCCGCATCAGCAGACGTGGCCCTGGAGGCAGCAGACCTCACGTCAGCAGACATGGCCCTGGAGGCAGCGGACCCCGCGTCAGCAGACGTGGCCCTGGAGGCAGCGGACCTCGCGTCAGCTGGCGGGCCCCGGACCCCAGATTTTTCTTGAAATTTTTTTTTTAAAGCCCTTTTATTTCCGCAGAGGCCAGCAACCATCCTGAAAGCCTCTGCTGTCATCCTAAATGTTCGACGGAAAAAGAATTTATTGGGAAAAAAGGAAAAGGGTGTGGCCCGGACGCAAGGACCCCCGTCACAACGTGGCCCCCGGAGCAGCGGGCCCCCGCGAAAAAGACGTGGCCCAGGGGCAGCGGACCTGCTCAGAAGCGGGAATGGGGGCAGTGGACCCCGCTTCAGCAGATGTGCCCCGGGGGAAGCGGGACCCCCCTTTCACAGACGTGGGCCCTGGAGGCCCGGACCCCGCTTCACAGAGGGCCCCTGGAGGAGTGGACCCCCGCGTCAGCAGACGTGGCCCTGGAGGCAGCGGACCCTGCTCGCAACATGGGGCCCCGGAGGATGGACCCCGCATCAGCAGACATGGCCCTGGAGGCAGCGGACCCCGCATCATCAGACGTGGCCTGGAGGGAGCGGGCCCCCCCCCTATAAACTGGCCCTGGAAGCAGCGGACCCCACATCAGCAGACGTGGCCCTGGGGGAGCAACCCAATCAGCAGCTGGCCCGGAAGCGCAGATTTTTTGAAATTTTTTTTAGAGCCACTTGGATTTCCTTGCAGAGGCCAGCAACCATCCTGAAAGCCTCTGCTGTTATCCTAAGATGTTCAGACAGGAGAAAAGTCCTTAGGCGAAACAAGGACAGGATGTGGCCCCTGGAGGGGGAGGGGGGGCCCCCAAAAAAGCAACTGGCCCTGGGGCGCGGACCTCACGTCAGCAAAATGGCCCTGGAGGGGCGGACCCCGCGTCAGAGACGTGGGGCCTGGAAGCAGCGGACCCCCCTCAAACGTAGCCCCGGAGGCAGAACCTCCGCGCAGACATGGGCCCCGGAGGCAGCGGACCCCGCGTCAGCAGACGTGGCCCTGGAGGCAGCGGATCTCGCGTCAGCAGGCGTGGCCCTGGAAGCAGCAGAGTTGTCTGAAATTTTTTTTAAGAGCCACTTGGATTTCCCTGCAGAGGCCAGCAACCATCCTGAAAGCCTCTGCTGTCATCCTAAGATGTTCAGACAGGAGAAAGAAGTCCTTAGGTGAAACAAGGAGAGGATGTGGCCCTGGAGGCAATGGACCCCACGTCAGCAGACGTGGCCCTGGAGGCAGCGGACCCCGAGTCAGCAGACGTGGCCCTGGAGCAGGGCCCCGCTCAGAAGACGGGCCCTGGAGGGAGCGGACCTCGCTCAGAAAAACGTGGGAATGGAGGCCGAAACGTGTCGCGAGTGGCCCCCGGAGGCGCGAAACACTGTGTCAGCAGACGTGGCCCTGGAGGCAGCGGACCCCGTGTCAGCAGACGTGGCCCTGGAGGCAGCGGACCCCGCGTCAGAAGACGTGGCCCTGGAGGCAGCGGACCTCGCGTCAGAAGACGTGGCAATGGAGGCAGTGGACCCCGCTTCAGCAGACGTGGCCCTGGAGGAAGCGGACCCCGCTTCAGCAGACAGGCCCTGGGGGAGCGGAAAATCGCGTACAGGGTGGCCCTGGGGGCAGCGGGGCCTGCGTCAGCAGGCGTGGCCCTGGAGGCAGCGGAACCCCGCTTTTAGCGGGGTGGCCCTGGAGGCAGCGGACCTCGTGTCAGCAGGCGTGGCACTGGAGGCAGCGGACTCGCGTCAGTAGGTGTGACACTGGAGGTAGCATATTCATCTAAAATCTTTTTTAGAGCCACCTGGAGTTCCCTGCAGAGGCCAGCAAATATCTTGAAAGCCTCTGCTATCACTCAAAGATGTTCATCCAGGAGAAACAATTTCCTTAGAAAACAGGTGGCCTAATGTCCCATGGATCCATTTTAAAGCCTGAGTTTTCTTTAATGTTTCAATAAGGACTTTAATGCAGCATTAGACACAGGAAAAAATGTTCAAAAAAACAGTCCAAGAAACATATTGGAGGGGGCCATGATGGACATGTGGGAAAAAAAACATTTTCAAGCAGAAAAATTTGAGGGGAAACTTTTTACCGGGCATAAGGGCCAGGGGGAATACCAGGTTTAAATTTTCAGATTTGGGCCCAAGGGGAATGCCAAAAGGGATAGCAAAAGGACTTTGCACCGGAGGACGCCAGACAGGAACCCCAGACTTAAAACCAGGATACAATCAAAAACCCAAAGATCAAATCAGATCAAAAACATTACAGCACGGGCAATCCCCAAGGGTCAAAGGGCATTTTGGGGAAATGAAAGAGGCATGGGGGGGGGGGCCTGATGGATCGTGACATTGTGGGCATCATTGGGAACAGAAACTGATGGGAGAGATGGCATCCTTTGAATTGCATTGCAGAATATGTTGGTATAATGTAGGCAATAATAAATAAATATGGGTAATACAAAAAATAATGGAGCCTCTATATTTTGGATACGTTTTTGTATTGGTAGTGTTGGAGAAAATAAAAATTTTGGAAAAACAAACAAAATACTAATTCCCATATTTTTAAAGACCACGATGAAAAAAAAAAAGACACAAAAAATTCCCAAAAAAAACCATAAATCATATATGCCTGTTAATATGGAGGTAAATAAGGACAAATATATTTTTTTTCAGGGCTTTACCCCATATAATTTTACTCTGTTTTTTTTGTACACAAAGGGCTGAGGGAAATCAAATCTAAAATGGGGCTACAATTATCGAAGGCGGGAAAATATCAAACTCACTGTTTTCATAATACATTAAATGACCCCTTTTACCACATGCGTTTTACAGGCAGAAAACCTTTCACCCAAATTTTTTAAATTTTTTTAAACTACGGGGTAAAAAAAATTTTTTTAAGGGGAGGGTATCTCACCATCACTAACTTAATACATGGATAAAACGCACAGCTTGTATCAGACAAGTCTTTTTCCAAAATTTCCCATTAGTTTCAAGGTTTTTCCCTTAAATTTTATTGCTCCATATTCATTTGCGGGCCCTTATAAAGGTTTCTTATTTATAAATTTTTAAAAGGGTTTTAAATCTGATTTTTCTATCACTGTGGTTGTTTTATTGGTAGAGGTTAAAAAAGGTTTTTTTAACAATCCAAACAGTATCAACGTTTGCTGTCTTGATATAAGGCCTGTGATGGTTTGGTTTAGGATGGCAACAATCCTGGCAACAAAACAGGAAACCTGTCCCCCCTTTATGGGGAAACTATACATATAATTATTGTCCTATAAAACAAAACACTAAAAAATATTTTTAAAAAATTTTTTTTAATGGCGGGGAAATTGCAAAAAAAACCTTCTTTTAAAAATTTGCATTTAAAAGCAAAATAAAAAATGAACCAATTTTCTTTATTGTTTTAAAAAGGGGGGGGCGTTTGGGGTTTTTTATAGAAATGAATAGAGAAAATAACTTTCTGGCCAGTCATATTGCTGTAAGCTTTAGCAAATCTAAGTGCTGAATAAAGTGGATAACCCACTCATAAAGGGGAAAAAAAAAAAAATCAACTCCCTCCCAATTTACACACGGCAGAAAAAACGACTTTCCGGGCACCCATAGACGACAATAAAAAAAAAACCACCTGTATCTCCAAAGGGTCGTTTTTTTTTCTCTGATTTTCTTTCGGCGCCGGGGGATTATCCCAACATGTTGTATAATATGCTAGCGTTTTAAGGGGACATGTCAAAAAAAACTGTCTTGGTCAAAAACACTTTTCTGTTGCCCATAAAGCAAAAAATCAAGCGCCCCTTTCATTTTTAAAAGGCTCTATAGGGGAAAATGGGGGGACGCTAAATTGGGGTTGCTAGGGGCAACAAGAAAAGTCTTAGCCCCAAGACATTTTTTCAGACATGCCCCCAAGGTTTTTTTCCATGTCTTCCAAAATAATTCAAAGGTAGGGGGAAAGGGGGGAAAAAAAAACAAAAAAACAAACCTTTGTTTATCCCATGGGGGGAAAAAAAGGACGACTTTTTGGACGTTTTTTTGTCAGTGTCCCCGGGTTTGGGGCACTACCATTGGGCACTTTTATTATAAAAATTTGCCCTAGCAAAAACCCTCACTTTGTTTCCCATAGCAACCACCCCGGGATCGCCCCTCTCTTTTTTCCAGAGCACTATATAAAATAAAAAGGGGTCTCTGTTTGGGTTTTGCTATGGGGAAAATAAAGTGAATTTTGGGACCTAAACAGTTTTTCATACATGTCCTTTTAAAACCCCAAACGACCGGGGCATATCCATACGTCCGGGTCTTTTGGGGGGTTCACACGCACCTGGAAAAAGGGGAAAACGTCCTGGGGAATCGCGCGAACCTAAAACAGAGTTCGCCGGGGGATGGGGCGCGGGGGGGTCAGCTTAAAAATTACACTGACATCCCCAGCTTTGGGGGCCCCGCCCCCGGATCGCCCCAGGGGGGGGGGGGGTTAACCCCTTTAATTATCGCGCCCAATGGGGCCCCGCAATAACTTAGAGAGACGCAGGGGGGAAATCGCTCCTCCGCGTTCTGCGGGGGGCCAACCAGCGCCGGGATTCGGCATCCCGGCGCTCCTGCCCTCTGACAGACAGAAACGGAAGGCCCGAGAATCCTTTCCCCCGGGTTTGTCTTGACTTTCACAACCCCCGGGGCCCGTGCCCAAAGGGGCTTTCCCCGGGAATCGTTCGGGGGACATTTGGGTCATGGGGAACCCTAGTCGTAGTAACAAGCTATTTCCCTGATTCCTATTGAATGAGAGATCTAAAAATCTCCATTAAAAAATGTAAAAAAATAAAGGGAAAAAAAGTGAAAAAAAGAAAAAAAAAAGTAAAACCAAAAACCCACGAAAAAAAAAAATAAAAATACGTACAACCGCCCTTTTCCCCCCCCTTTAAAAACCCAACCCGCCCCAAAAAATTTCAGAAATAAAGTACCAATATTTTGGGTTACCCCGCCGCTGGGGAAACGACCGCCCTAAAAATCTGCATTTTAAATTTAACCCGAAGGGTGAACGCTGTAAAAAAAAAATCAAAAAAAAAACAAAAATTTAAAAGATTTTTGGTTATCCCGCAGCACATAAAAAGGGGAAAAAAAAAGCGATCAAAACTCCTAGAAAACGCCAAAGTTGAACCAATTAAAAGCGAAAAGCCCTCCCGCAAAAAAAATGTCCTTAAACAGCCTGTAAACGAAAAAAAAAAAATGTATAGTTTTTCAGAAGATGGGAAAAATGAAATAAAATTTTTAAAAAAACACCCCAAAAAAACCCCTTTCTTTTTTTTTTAAAGGGGCTTTAACATAAAAACTATATAAAAAGGGAAATCGCCATAATCTTTAGCGACCCAAAGGTAAAGCAAACTTTCACGGTTTACGGGAAAAGGGTACCCCCGGGTTAAAAATAAAAAAATAAAAAACACTACAAGGATTGCAGTATTTTCTTCACCCGGGCCTCCAAAAAATGGTTTTAAAACGATCAAAAAGCCTTGTCCCCCCAAAATATACTAATAAAAAACGTAAACTCACCCCTCGAAAAAAAACAAGGGTTCCAACCCCGCCCCAAAAGGCACAAAAAAATTTAAAAAGTTTTTGGGCTCTCAGACTATGCAAGCAAAAACGTATTTTCCGGGTTGAAAAAAAAGTTTTTTTAAATTTGTAAAAAAAGCAGTAAAACAAAAAAAAATATACAAATTGGGTACCCGGTGTAATGGGGGGGGGGGGACCTGCTGATTAAAGCTACCATGTATTATAACCGTACTTGGGGACCACTAAAAAAAAAATAAAAATAAAAAACACTCCCAAAGATTGCTGAATTTTTTTCCAAAACATCTCATATCCCCCCCATAATGGAAAGCAAAAAAAACCCTAAACTCATCCCTCAAAAAACAACCCCAAAACACACTCTCACACAGCAAAATAAAAAATTTAAAGGCTTCAAATGGGAAACAACAAAAAAAACGCTTTTTTTTTAAATAAAAACCGAAATTTTAAAATGTGTAAAAGTAATAAAACAAAAAAACTATATAAAATCTAAAACTTTTGTAATTGTCCCCGCCCCCCATAAAAAAGGGTTTTTAAAAATCATTTACACTCCCAACCGAATGCAAAAAAATTAAAAACCAAAAAAAAAAATGCCCCGAACTGCTTTTTTTCCCCCCTTTTTTCATCCCCAAAAGCAAAAAAAAAACTATGGAACACCTGTTTGCCTAAAATGCAGAATACATCCCAAGATGAAGCCCCTTTATGGGGGTTGAATCCCAAAAAGGGGCGAATTCTGGAAGGTTTCGCCCCGTTTTGCTACTTTGGGGGGTTTCCAAATGCGACATGGGCCCCCCCAAAATCTGCGTTCCAAAAAGCCAAATAAACGCTCCCTCCCTTAAACGCCCGCCCTGGCGCCCAAAAAGGCATTTACAAAACCCCCATTTTAGGGTATTGCCAACTTGGAAGAAAATTTCTTTTAAAAAAGTTTTTTGGGTTCTTTTTTTTTCCCGGAAACCCCTTTTATATATAAAAAAAACCCTTTTTAAAAACTTTAAAAATTTCAGATTTTTTGGGGAAAAAATTTTTTTTTAAATTTTTACAGCCTTATCTAAAAAAAAGTTTGAATCACCTGTGGGGGCTATATCTCAAAGCAAACCCCGGGGAAAATTTTTTAAGGGGTGGGAATTTTCCCAAAATGCGGCAAATTTTGGGGGTTTATTAAAATTTTTAGCAAACCCCCGGTTCCCCCCAAAACCCGAAAAAGGCGCCTAAATAAAAAACGTATTGAAAATAGACCCCCATAGTATATTTGGGGTTCCCCTATTCTGGGGGGTTTGGTTTTTGGCCCCAAAAATTCCACTAAAGGGGCCCCATATGGGATAACTCTGAAAAACAGCAGACCTGGGGGAAAATTGATATTTAAGGGTTTCATTTACCAATCACAAAAATTTCCGGGATTCCCCGTGAATAAAAGGAAAAAAAATAATTTAAAATCTGCAAAAAAAATTAAATTTTTAAATTTTTAACTCCCTTTGCTTTAAAATTTTTTGGGGGAAAAATCAAAAGGGGTTAAACAAACTTTCCCAAAAATTTTTATAAAATAAGTTAAGGGGCTAGTTTCTCAAAGGTTTAAAAAAAAAACCCCTTACGGGGGGTTATCTAACATGCCGGCCCCTCAAAAGGGCCCCGTCAGAACTGGATTTTTCCCTAAAACAATGTAAAAATTTCAAATTTTTTTTAAAATGTGAAAAATTACAAAAGAATTTTTTTAAGCCCCCTAAAAATTTGTAAAAAAAAAAACATTTTAAAAAAAGATGCCAACCAAATGGACATTGGTAGATCATTATAAACTTTTTTGTGGAGAATAATTATTCCCGTCCCTTTCATGCAGAAATTTTTCAACTTTCAAAATCGCAAAAAACATGGGAAATTTTTTATAAATTTTTCCCCAAACAAACCCAAGGTTTTTATGGATAAAAATTTCTTCTAAATTTAAAAAACAATGTGGCAAAAGAGAAAACATTTTTCTTTAATCACATGGATAGGGAAAAAAGGGCCAAAAAATTATTTTTCACAAAAATTTAAAACCCTGTCAGATTTTAAAAAAGGGCTGTTTCAGGAAGGTCAAAACCGGGTGGGGCCTTTAAACCCCCAAACCCACATTTTTGGGGGCCAAATCCCTACGGCAATAACGGGGAGGGGGTTCCCCCAAATTGCCGTAGATACTCACGGCAATCTTGCGCGCTCACAAAACGGGGGCGGGGCAAGACGCGGCAAAAAAACCAGCGGTAAATTACCGCTGGCATCATCCGCAACCCCCACGGCCGGAGTGAGCTTTCCCCCACGGGGATTAACCCCCCCCGATGTCGCGACTCGTTGGCGCGACATCGCGGGGGTGCGGGGGGCCGGGGGTACTCCCGCTGCCCCCGATCCCCCGGCCCATAACGGCGCCCGAGGGGGGCCGGTACCCGGTTTTCCCCCACCCCAAAAGCCCGGATGCTTAAAAGCCCCAACCGGGGTTGGGCTTGACGCCCGAAAAACCCCTAAAGCAATTTTGGGCAGGGGGTGACAGACAGTTTGCCAAAGGAGACCAGGGTAAAGCTATAAACCCGAATGCTTATCTCCTATTGCCCCTGAAGATCTGACGAACGTTTTATGCAATTCCCCCCTGGGGGAAAATTTTAAAAAAAGTAAAGGAAAAAAAAAAAAATTTAAAAAAAAAAATGTAAAAAAAAAAACAAAAAAAAATTTAAAAAAAAACACTACAATCGCCCTTTTCCCCCTTTACAAAAACCCAATCGCCCTAAAAAAGATCAAAAATAAATAAAGTACCCATATTTTGGGATTTTGCCAGGGGTTGGGGAACCCAAACCCCAAAAAATCGGGCAGTTTAATTTTAAACCCCTTAAAGGGGTTAACGCCGTAAAAAAAACCCCCAAAAAAAATCAAAGAAAAGCGATTTTTTTTTCATCCCCCAGCACATAAAATTTGGGGTAAAAAATTTAACAAAAACTCATAACAACATCAAATGATGGGCCCAAATTAAAAAACGTCAGTTTTATCCCGCAAAAAAAAAGGGCCCTTAAAACAGCTCTGTAAACGGGAAAAAAAAAAAAAAATTTTTTCCCCCGGCCCCCCCAAATTTTTAAAAAGAAAATACGATGGCCTAAAAAATTGTTTTTTTCAAAAAAATTTTTGCTTTTCAAAAAAAAAAACCCACATAAATTGGGGATCACCGTAATCCCTCCAACCCACAGAGTAAAACTAACCCTTGGGCACAGTACTGCACGGGGAAAAGCTAATAAAAAAAAAAAACAAATGCAAAGGGTTGCAGTATTTTTTTTCACCCAAACCCTTTCCAAAAACAGATTTAAAAAACGATCATAAAGTCCTTTTCGCTCCCCAAAAAAAATTTCCATAAAAACGCAACTCAAACCCGCAAAAAAAAAGTCCCCATACAGCTCCATAAACAAAAAATAAAAAAAATTTTTGGCTCTCTAGACTGCGGACAAAAACGGGTTTTTCCCTTTTCAAATAAATTTTGTTTTTTATTGTGTAAAAGCATAAAACATTAAACAAATATAAAAAAGTGGTATCCTGTAATCGTATCAAACCCGCGAGGAAAACTAGCATGTCATTTTAAACCCCACCCGTGACCGGTGAAAAAAAATAAAAAAAAAAAAAACTACCAGGGTTTCTGTTTTTAACAAAATGGGTTTTACAAAAAAACCCTTTAAAAAAAATGATCAAAGCATCATAACCCCCCGTAATGGTAACAAAAAAAAAAATTTAACCAAACTCGTAAAAAACCAAGGGGCCCCATAAACGCTCCATAAAACCAAAAAAAATTAAGAAAACTATGGTTCAGAATCGAAAAACTTAAAAAACGCAACTTTTTAAAAAAACTCGCTTCAAAAATGTAAAGTAATAAAACCCTAAAAAAAAAAAAAAATTTTTTATCATTGTAATTGGGGAAACCGGGGGCCCCCCTAGTAAAGTTATCCCCCTTAAAATCCCGTATGGGCGAAAACTGTAAAAAAAAAAAAACCCAAAAACAAAAGGCGGAACTGCGTTACCCCCCCCCCAAAATTTCCAGGCCCAGGCTAAAAAAAAACTACGGGAAAACCCTTTTGCACCCAAAATGCAAAAAAACACCCTTAGGGGAGAAACCCTGAGGGGGGTTGAAAACCAAAATGGAGCAACTTCTTGGGAAAGGATTTCCCCCTGTTTTAGTACTTTTGGGGGGGTTTGGGGAAACCACCAAAGGCCCCACCAAAAAATTTTGTTCGCCAAAACCAAATAGCGCTCCCTTTCCCCTTTAACCCCCCCCTGGGCCCTTTTCCCAAACAGGGAGTTTAAAAAACCCCCATTTAAAGGGTATTTTTCCCGAAAAGTTTGGGAAAAATTGCGAAAAAAACAAATTTTGGGCTTTTTTTTTTCCCAAAATTCCCCTTTTAAAAAATTTTAAACATTTTCAGGGTAAAATTGCAGATTTTTTGGAAAAAAAATATATTTTTTTTTTATTTTCAAGGGCCCAAACCCTAAAAAAATTTTTTTTGAAACCCTGTGGGGTTTTTAAAAAACTCACTACCAAAACCCTGGAAAAATTTTTCCGTAAGGGGGGTTTTGTTTTTCCCAATTTTGGGGTCTTTTTGGGTTTTAAATTTAACTTTTTGGAACCTTTTTGGGGTCCGCCAAAACCCGAAAAGGCCCCCCCAAAAAAAATTGGGAATGAAAATGAGGCCCCCAAATCCCGGGAAGGTTTCCTTTCCCCCTATTTTTTTGGGGGGTTTTGGGTTAGCCCCAAAAAATGCCCTAGGGCCGCATATGGGGAAATCACGAAAACGGGGAGAATCTGGGGGAAAACAATATTTTAAATTTGGCCCTTTCCCCGATCACCTTTCCGTATTCTTTTCAATAAAACATAAATTTTGAAAATCTGCAAAAAAAAAAATGAAATTATGAAATTTCACCTTTTCCCCTTTGCTTTTAATTTTTTTGGTAAAAAACCTAAAGGAAAAAAACTTTCTTTAAATTTCTGGGTTTTTTAATACCTTTAAAGGGGTGGGAGTTTCTTAATTGGGGGTCATTTTGGGGGTTTTCTAACATACAGGTCAATCAAAATCACGTTAAAACTGGGGCTGGGCCCAAAAAAAGTATATTGGGAAAAAATTTTTGAAAATTTTGAAAATTACTACTAAATTTTTATTTAACCCCCTAATTTTTCCCCTAAAAAAAAAAAAAAAAAATTTAAAAAAATTAGCCAAACACAGTAGACTAAGGTAGAATTGCCCAGGGTTTTAAAAAAATTTTTTAGTGGAATAACTATCTGTCTTACATTCAGAAATTTATTGAAGTTTGAAATTGGTAAATTTTTTTAAATTTTTCCAACCATAATTTGAAATTTTTTCACAAAAAAACAATCATTTTTTGGGCCAAAATTTCTTACTATCTTATAGCAAATGGTCAACCGGGAAAAAAAATCTCTGAATCACATTAATAAGGGTTTAAAATGTCAAAAAAATTAACTTTACATAAAGTGACACAAAGACAGATTTTTAAAAAAAGGGTCTGTCAAGAGGCCAAAACTGGCTCCGCCGGGTAAATGGGTTTTGGGGTTTAAAAAAGGGTTTTGCCACGGAAAATAAAAAATTTACGTGGGAAGCTTGCAAAATTTAAATAACAAACATTTTCACCATTCATTATTTTTGAAAATTCTGGCTGTTTTTTTTTTTAGGGTGCTTGTTTACAGCCGGCTCCAGGGGGAAAAACCAGGGCAAAGAGCTCCTCAGTCCCCATTTTGCACAGCCCCAACTTTACTTAGCTTTCATGCGTACTTTAGTGTTCAAAAAACAGGTGCTTCCCTTCCCCACTCCTGTCCTCTTTCTCCTTTGTAATTAGCCCAAAAAGTGTAAATAAAAAAAAAAAGAAACCTCAAGAGGAAATTTTTCATTCATTTAAATGAAAAAAAAGGGACAAAGGGTTTTGGGGTTTCCCGGGAGGGATTTGAAAACCCGGGACCCTTGGCTGTAAAACAAAAACAATTTCCTTTTCACTACTTTCCCAAGTGAAATAAACAGGAAAACCTTTTTTTTGCTACCGAGAGGGAAAAGGGAAGGGGGATGTTTACCTGCTTGGGTTTCCCCTGATAAGCAATTCAAACACATCAAAACAACCCCCCCCCCTTCTGGGGAAACCAAAAGAGCGAAGAACCGGAGGCAGGGGTAAAGGAAAAAGGGTTTGGCAAAACCCCTTAATGTTTAGAGCTCTTAGGGCCCTTTCACACGCACCTTTCAAAACTAAAAGTAGTTTTTATTTTCACAGGGACAGGGTCCCGTTTTGGGAAAAGCAGAGGGTAAAAAGCCATTTGCTTCTTAAGGGTTTATACTTGTTGGATGTTAAAAAGTGGGTTGCCAAAAGGGAAAAAACCCGGAGTAGAAGGAATTTCTAGAGGGGGGAGCGCGTTGGTGACAGTTGGAGTCTTTCCAAGTGACAGTGGGACGTTAGGCTATGTTCACACGGCATAATTGCAGGACGTATTTCGCCCCGCAATTACGCCGTGTGCTCAGGAGCGGGGGGGGGGGGGAGGAGGGCGGAAGCCCGCCTGCCCCATACACATTCATTATTCACGGGCGTAATGAAATCCATATTTCTCTATAGAACTGTGGATTACCATAAGCTGGATTAAAAACCCCGTTTTTAAACGCATACAGCGCAAAATAGGGGCGAGATAGTCCCTTTTAACCGTGGAACATAGCCTTGGGGTGACAGCCAATAGAAGAGTGAAGGGGTGGAGCAGAGGGCCGGCAGACGTTATAGGGGGAGCGTGCCCTTTAGTAGTTAGAAAAATGTTTTTGTAATAGTTTGTTTTAAAGCAGCAAGTAAGGGTACCCCGCATCCAGGCCAATAGACAGGGGAAGCCAAGCAAAAGGAGCAGCCTGACTCACTGCTACCTGAGATTGAGCAGGCACTGACACAGAAAAGGGGATCCAGACGAGTGGACCCGGGAAAGAGTCAGACAACCCAGAATTTGGAAAGGGGGTTTGGGGGGACCCATTGATGGACGAGTGTATCCGTGTCCCCGGCGCCAGCCCGCACAGCTGATGGGGCGAACCACGGAACAGAAAGGGATTGAGAGAGTCGGCAAGTGTCCAGAAAGGGATCTAAAATGTGTTTAAGTGCGTGCCTTGCTTCATAAAATGTAACGTCCACAAAAAATATCCCTCGATAAACCCTAAGTTCCCCCAAATACTTTGCCCTCGCTGTTTTGATGCCGGGCACTCCCCCCATACTCCAGAGCCCTTTCCGCACCTCCCCCCGCAAACAAAAGGACCTGAGGATAGGGGGGAAACCTGGGTGAGGTAGTATTGCCCGGGCAACGAAATTTCACCCCATGCCCCCCCTCTGCTGGTACCGGGGAACCTGGGGGTGCGAGTGCTTGCCACCAACATCCTCTTTATTTTACACTGCCATAGAAACGCCCACAACCTAACCAGGAAGGTTGTGTCTCAAGCTGCCTGTGGCTTTGTGAAACAGCATGGGAAGAAACAGGTTAAACCCCTAGTGAGCCCCAGAGCATGGCAGACCAGGATTTTTTTAAAAACTGCACCCCCTGGGAAAAAGCCAAAAGGAAAAAAGGGCAGAGTATAAAGGCAAAACAGTAGCTGTATGGTGTGCCTCCAGAATCAACTCCCAGAATGGGAGGGGGTAGGGTGGGCCCCCAGAATGAAATTTCATTGGTGGACCCCAAGATTAAAATTCCATTGATGGGCCCCAGGTTCCCCAGACTGACACAGGGTATAGTTAATTTGAGAAAAGCATGATTAGGAGGACTGTTTAAATTCACATTAATTCCTTTGATTCCTGGATCAGGCACTGCTTGTGAATTGTGCCATATAGCACCTTGTTAGAGATCAGCAAGTTGTGCAAAAAGCAACTAAATATTGAACACTTGGACATAGGTATCCTAAAGTTCAGAGATGGTCTCATTCTGTGCATTTAAAAAAATTGTCAAGTAATTTTATGTTCACCCTGACTTTTCAATCAAAAGCCAAATCTCTCTAACTTATTGTGAGTAGTGTACATATACCCCCATCAATATTAGCTCTTTACAAATACTTATACATAATAGGAGCACAATAGGCACTGAAAACACACTATAAAAAAAAATTTGTAAAATGGAAGGGACGCATGTCAGGGAAGTAGCATGAATTAATGAAATCCATTCCCAAGGCCGAAGAAACAACTCAATCACAAGATTGGGAATCCAAATTTAGATGTTTTAGTAAGTGATTTATATAAAATATAAAGGTTACAAATGTTTCAAAAAGTAAAAAATTTTTACGCCCTCACGATGTCAGGAGTCTAAATCATTTTTCATTGTTTTTTCGGTTAAGGAACCATTTTGGTTTTTAACTTAAAAAACCCAAACCTTTTCATGTTTGGGACAACATTTTAAAACAAATTTGGGGTTTCCCCCC
>JAODAL010009993.1:0-107552 GCA_025379985.1 Phyllomedusa bahiana
AATTATGGCAATTCAAAAGCTCTCCCCAGAGAGCTAAAGGGTTACATGTATATTGAAAGCACATGGGGAGCACCCCTGGTTCCAAAAAACACAGCGTATTGCGGTGTGGGACCTACTCGGGCCCCAAAATAAGCGTGTTAAAAATAACCAAAGGGCCCGGGGGCCCCCCCTGTTTTTGGGGCCCTAAACAAACCCCCCCTACAACCCTACTGGTTTTATGGGGGCCCCGGAGCAAACGGGGTCACTCACCCTGCTAACCCAAATGTGTATGGGGCCCCGGGGCCGATGGTGTCCAAATGCACCTCTTTCTAACCCTACTGTTTATGGGGGCCTTTTAGCAGACAGATGGGCACTGCCCCTTTTGCTAACCCTACGTTTTAGGGGCCCCGGAGCAAACCGGGAAAGCAAAGCACCTCTGCTAACCCAAATGTGTATGGAGCCCCGGACAGAAAGGATTCACTGCACCTCTGCTAAAACCCCACTGTGTATGGGGGCCCTTGGGAAAAGACGGAAATTTTCCCGCAAACCTCTGCTAACCCCACTGTGTAAAAGGGCCCCTGGAAAAACGGGGCACCCCACCTCTTTTTAACCCCAAATGTGTTTTGGGCCCCGGGTCAGACGGGGTCACTGCAAACCCCTTTCAAAACCCAAATTTTTTTAAGGGGGCCCTGGAGCAGAAAGGGGTTTTCCCCTGCACCCTCTGCTAACCCTACTGTGAAAGGGGCCCCGGGGCCCGACGGGGTCACTGCACCTTTCTAATCCTACTGTTTATGTGGGGCCCCGGGCAGGGCTGATGTCCTGCACCTCTGCTAACAACCTATGTTATGAACCCCCGGGGCAGAAGGATTTCCCCCTGCACCCCCTGCTAACCCTACTGTGGGGTGGGGGCCCGGGGGCAGACGGATGTCACGCAAACCCCTGCTAACCCTTTCGTGCAAGAAACCCCGGGGCCCCAAAAAAAGGGTGTCACTTTCAAACCCCTGCAAAAACCTATGTGGGGGGCCCGGAAAAAGACATGTCACTGCCCCCTTTTGCAACCCAAAAGTGTTTTGCGGCCCTTGGAACAGACGGATGTCATCATGCACCTTTTCCTAACCCAAATGTGTTGGGGCCCCCCGGGGGCAGACCGGGTGTTTACGCACCCCGCTAACCCTACTGTGTAAAGGGATCCCGGACAGACGGGTGTCCCCTTTCCCTCTTCTAACCCTACTGTGTATGGGGCCCCCCGGGGCAGGGCGGATGTCACTTTCACCCTCTTGCTAACCCTACTGTGGGATTTGGGGCCCCGGAGCAGACGGATGCACTGCACCACTCTAAACCCCACTGTGAAAGGGGCCCAAAGGGGCAATGGGTGTCAAAGCACCCTCTACTAACCCAAATGTTAAAGGGGGCCCCGGAAGGGGAGAAAGGATGCAAATGCACCTCTGCTAAAACCCCACTGTGTATGGGGGCCCCAAGCAACGGATGTCACTACAAAATCTTGGGGAAAACCCAAATGTTTATGGGGCCCGGGCAGGGCAGAATTTACTTCGCCCTGCTAACCCTACTGTGTAAAGGGGCCCCGGAGCAATGGATGTCCCCTCCCCATCTGGGTAACCCACTGTGGGAAGGGAGCCCGGAGCAACAGATGTTTAAATGCACCTCGCCCAAACCCCACTTTTGTATGGGGGCCCCCGGGGCAGACGGAAATTTACTGCCCCCTCTGCAACCCAAATGTGGGTTTGGGGCCCGGAGCAGTCGGAATGTCCAGTTAAACCCCTGCTAAGCCCTACTGTGTTTAGGGCCCCGGGGCAGACGGGGGGTCACTGCACCTTTTGCTAACCCTACGTGTATAAGACCTCAGAGCAGACGATGTCTTTTCACCTCTTGCAACCCTACTGTTTAAAAGGGGCCCCGGAGCAGAAAGGAAAGTCACTGCAAACCTCTGCTAAAGCCTAATTTTTTATGGGGGCCCCCGGAAACAGGGCAATTTCACTGCACCTCTGCTAACCCTAAATTGGGGGTTGAGGCCCCAACAGACAGATGTCACTGCAAAACCCCCTGCTTTAAACCCCCACTGTGTATGGGGCCCCCCCCGGGCAATTTTATGTCAAATCAGCCCCCCCGCAACCCTACTTAGTAAAGGGCCCAGCATACGGTTGTCACGCACCCGCTAAACCCCAAATTTTGGAAAAGGGGCCCGGGGGGGAAAAAGTTGTCACTGCAAACCCCTGCAAAAACCCAACTTGGGAGGGGCCCGGAGCAATGGATGCACTGCACCCCCCTGCTAACCCCTTAAATGTTTTAATTTTGGGGGCCCTGGAGCAATGGAAAGGCACTGGGCCCCCCTCTAACCTACTTTTTATGGGGAACCCCGGAGCAGATGGATGTCACTCTTTCCCCTTTTTCTAACCCACCCGTGAAAGGGGGCCCCGGGGCAACTGAAGTCCCTGAAACCCCTGCTACCCACTGTTTATGGGGGCCCGGGGGGCAGACGGAATCAACTGCACCTCTTCTTTAAACCCAAATTTATGGGGCCGTTGGGGCAGAAGGGAATTTACCCGCCCCCTCTTCTAACCCTACGTGTATGGGCCCCCCCGGAGCAACGGATGTCAAAGCAAACCCCTGCTAACCCCCACTGTGTAAAGGGACCCCGGGGGCAGACGGGTGTTTACTGCACCCTTCTAACCCTACGTTTTATGGGCCCCTAGCCCAAAGGGGTTTTACTGCACCTCACCCAACCCTACGGTATGGGGCCCTGGAGCAAGGTTTTCACTGGGACCCCCGGGTAACCCTACTGTTATGGGGGCCCCCGAGCAGATTTGGGTGCCCCTGCACCCTGCTAACCCCCACTGTGTAAAGGGGCCCCCAGCAGAAGATGTCACTCACCTCGCTAACCCTACGTGTATTGGGGCCCCCCGGGGAAACAAAGTCACTGCAAACCCCTGCAAAACCCCAAATGTTTTATGGTGCCCGGACAAAAAAAATGTCACTGGGAAAACCCCTGCTAACCCACTGGGGTATGGGGGGCCCCGGGGCAACGGGTGTCACTTCACCCCGCCCAACCCTACGTGGGATGAAGCCCCGAGCAGAAAGGATGTCACTGCACCTCTCTAACCCCCACTGTGTTTGGGGCCCCCCGGGGGCAGACTGATGTCACCTTCACCTCTGCTAACCCTACTTGTATGGGGGGCCCCCGGAAACAGACTGATGTCACGCACCCCCCTGCTAACCCCCCAAATGGTAAGGGGCCCCCGGGGGCGATTAATTTACTTCACCTCTGCTAACCCTACTGTGTAAAGGGGGGCCCCCCGGGGGCAGACTGAAAGCACGCACCCCCTGCTAACCCTTTGTGTTTTGGGGCCCCGGAGAGATGGATTCACTGGGACCTCTGCTAACCCAACTGTGTATTGGGGGCCCCCCGGAAACAGGGCAGATGCCAACCCGCAAACCCCTCTAACCCTACTGTGTAGGGGGGCCCCCGGGGCAAAAGGGGAAAGTCCCCTGCACCTCGGCTAACCCTAAATGTGTATGGGGCCCCGGGCAATGGATGTCACTGCAAACCCCCTGCTTAAAACCCCACTGTGTATGGTTTCCACGGAGCAGACGGATGTCCCCTGCACCTCTGCTAAAACCCCACTGTGTATGGGGCCCCCGAGGGAACGGATGTCCCCTGCAACCCTGCTTTAAACCCCCAAATGTGTATGGGGCCCCGGAGAGAGGAAATTTTACCCCGCACCTCTGCTAACCCAAATGTTAATGGGGCACGGGGGCAGACGGAAAATCACTGACCTCTGGGTAACCCTACCGTGTATGGGGCCCCCGGGGCAATAGGCCAAATGCAAACCCTGCTAACCCCCACTGTTTAAAGGGGCCGTGGACAGATGGATTTTTACTGCAAACCCCTCAAAAAACCCTATTTTTATGGGACCCCGGAGCAACGGGTGTCACCCCCGAAACCCCTGCTAACCCCCACTGTTGGTTTTGGTTTCCCCGGAAACAGAAAGGATGTACTGCAAACCCTACTTAACCCTAAAATGTGTATGGGGCCCTGGAGCAGAGGGAAAGTCACTGGGACCTTTGGCTAACCCCACTGTGTATGGGGCCCCCCGGGGCAATGGATGTCCCCCTGCACCTCTGCTAAACCCCACTGTGTATGGGGCCCCGGGGGCAGACGGGTGTCACTGGGACCTCTCTAAAAACCCCAAATGTGTTAAAGGGGGCCCCCAAGCAACAGATTTTCACTGCAACCCCTGCTAAAACCCCAAATGTGTATGGGGCCAAACCCGGGAACCCGACAGATGTTCACTGCAACCTCCCACTTTAACCCTACTGGCATGGGGTCCCCCCAGCAGACCCGATGTCACTGGCCCCCTCGCAACCCTACTGTTTTATGGGGGCCCCTGGAACAGCAGGAAAATCACTGCACCCTTTCTAACCCTACTTTTGGGAAAGGGGCCCCCAAGAACGGGTGTCACTTCACCTCTGCTAACCCCTAAAAAAAACCATTGGGCCCCGGGGGCAGATTTTGGGTGTCACCCCCGCACCTCCCGACAACCCTACTTGTAAGGGGGCCCCGGGGGCAACGGATTTTCACGCACCTCTGCTAAAACCCCACTACAAAATTGGAACCCGGAGCAGGGTGGGTGTCACTGAAACCCCGGGTAACCCTACCCGTGTATGGGGGCCCCCGGGGCGACCCGGGTGACCCCTGTTTCCTCTGCAAAACCCCACTGAGTATGGGGCCGTGGAGGGAAGGGTGGGATGTCACTGCACCTCTGCTTTCCCTAAAAGTGTATGGGGGGCCCCAGAATTTAGAAAGAAAGTCACTGCACCTCTGCTAACCCCACTGTGTATGGGGCCCCCCGGGGGCAAGACGGATGTCCATGCACCTGCTAACCCTAAATGTGTAAAGGGGCCCTGGACAGACGATTGGGCACTGCAAACCCCTGCTTTCCCCCTTAAGTTTGGGGCCCCGGCAAACGGAGTCCCCCCCGCCAAATTTTGCAATCCTACGTGTTTTGGGGGGGCCCCCGGACAAAAGGGTGTCGCGCACCTCTGCCCAACCCTACTGTTATGGGGGCCCCCCGGAAACAGACGGATGTCGCTTTAACCCCCTGCTAACCCTAAATGTGTATGGGGGCCGGGGGAGCCGAGGGTGTTTACTGCACCTCTGCTAAACCCCAAATTTTGTATGGGCCCCCCGGGGCAAAACGGATGTCACAGCAACCCCTGCCAAAACCCCACAATTTTAAAGGCCCCGGAGCAGAACGGATGTCAAATGCACCCTTTCTAACCCTACTGTGTATGGGGCCCCCCGAGCAGGGCGGATGTCATTGCAAACCCCCTGCTAACCCCCACTATGTATGAAAGGGCCCCGGGGCAAAGGATGTCACTTTCACCTCTGCTAACCCTACTGGTTTTTGGGCCCCCCCGCGAATTTGGGTATCACTGCAAAATCTGCTAACCCTACTGTGTAATGGGGGGCCCCGGAGCAGATGGATGTCACTGCACCCCTGCTAAACCCCACTGTGGGAAAGGGGCCAGGAGCAATGGATGTCCCGCACCTCTGCTAAACCCTACGTGTAAAGGGGGGCCCGGAAACAGACGGAAAGTCACTACAACCCCCCTTTCTAACCCCATAGTTTTAAAAAGGGGCCCCGGAAACAGACGGATGTCACTCACCTCTGCTAACCCTACTGTGTTGGGGCCCCAAGCAGAAAGGATTTTCATTGCAAAATCTGCCAACCCCACTATGTTTGAAGGGCCCCCGGACAGACGGATGACCCCCGCACCTCTTTCTAACCCTACGTGTAAAGGGGGGTTTTCCGGGGCAGAAGGATGTCCCCCGCACCTCTGCTAAACCCTACTGGGGTTTTGGGGCCCTGGAGCAGACGGGGTGTCACTACACCTTTTTGGGTAACCCTACGTTATGGGGTCCCCCGGGGCAGGGCGGATGTCACTGCACCTCTGCCCAACCCTACTGTGTAGGGGCCCCCGGGGCAGACGGATTTCCTGCACCTCTGCTAACCCTATAGTGAAAGGGGGCCCCGGGGCAGAAAGGATGGTTCCCCTGCAACCCCCTACTAAAAACCCAAATGTGTAAAGGGGGCCCCGGGGATTTACTGATGACACTGCACCTCTGCTAAAAACCCCAAAAAAGTGTAAAAAGGCCCCCCGGGGCAGAAAGGGGTGTCACTGCACCTCTGCAACCCACTTGTTTTGGGGGCCCCCCGGGCAGACGGAAAGGGCCCCTGCACCCTGCTAAACCCCACTGTGTATTGGGGGCCCCGGAGCAGACGGATGCACTACACCTCGCTAACCCTACGTGTAAAGGGGGCTTTCCGGGGCAGAAAGGGTGTCCCACCTCTGCTAAACCCCACGTTAGGGGGCCCCGGAGCGACGGATGTCCCTGCACCTCCCCACTAAAACCCCACTGTGTATGGGGGCCCCCCCGGGGAAAAAAATGATGAAAACGCAACCCCCCTGCTAAAACCCCTACTGTGTATTGGCCCCGGAGCAGGGGCGGATGTCACTTTCCCCACCCCTAACCTTACTGTGTATGGGGGGCCCCCGGGGCAGGAACCCGGAAAGTCACTGCACCTCTGCTAAACCCCACTGTGTATGGGGCCCCTTGGGGGCAAAACAGAAAGTCCCCTGCAAACCTTTTGCTAACCCTATTTGGGGTATGGGGCCCTGGAGCAGAAAGGAGTCACCCGCAAAACCCCTGCTAAAACCCAAATGGTATGGGGCCCCCCCCAGCCCACGGAAGTCACGCACCTCTGCTAAAACCCCAAATGTTTAAAGGGGCCCCAGAGCAAACAGATGTCACTGCAACCCCCTGCTAACCCTACTGTGTATGGGGCCCCGGACAGACGGATGTCACTGCACCTCGGGTAACCCAAAATTTTTAAAGGGGCCCCAGAGCAACAGTGTCACTGCACCCCGTGCTAACCCTAAAGGGGTATGGGGCCCAAGCAGATGGATGTCACTGCACCTCTGCTAACCCTACTGCACATTGGGCCCCGGAGCAGACAGATGTCACTGCACCTCTGCTAACCCTACTACACATTGGGCCCCGGAGGGAGACGGATGCACTGCACCCCCTGCTAAAACCCCACTGTGTAAAGGGGCCCCGGAGCAGAAAGGGTGTCACTGCACCTCTGCTAACCCTACTGTTTGGGGCCCCGGAGCAGACTTGGGTGTCCCCTGCACCTCTGCTAAAAACCCTACTGGGGTATGGGGCCCCGGACAGAAAGGATTCAAATCACCAGTGCTAACCCTACTGGTAAGGGGCCCGGAAACAGAAGGGTTTCAAATGCACCTCTGCTAACCCCACCGTGTAAGGTCCCCGGAGCAAATGGATGTCACCCGCACAACTGCTAAACCCCACTGCGTAAAGAGGCCCCAAAAGCAGAAGGATGTCCCCTGCACATCTGCTAAACCCTCTGGGGTATGGGGCCCCCCGGGGGGCAGACGGGTGTTTAAATGCCCTCTACTAACCCTACTGTGGAAAAGGGGGCCCCGGACAAGGGGGTGTCCTGCACCTCTGCTAACCCTACTGTGTATTGGGGCCCCGGAGCAGAGGGGTGTCCCCGCACCCCTGCTAACCCTAAGGGGTATAGGCCCCCGGAGCAAGGGATTCACTGCCAAACCCCTACTAACCCTAAATGTGTATGGGGGGCCCTGGAGCAGAGGGGTGTCACTGGAACCCCCTGCTAACCCTACGTGTATGGGGCCCCGGAGCAGAGGGGTCACCCGCACCCCTGCTAACCCTACTGTGTATGGGGCCCCGGAGCAGATGGGTTTTGCCTGCAAACCCCTACTAACCCTACTGTGTATGGGGCCCCCGGAGCAAAAAGGATTTTCACTGCACCCCTACTTTAAACCCCAAATGTGTATGGGGCCCCAGAGCAGAAAGGGTGCACGCACCTCGCTAACCCTACTACACAAATTTGGGCTCCGGAACAGATGGATGTCACTGCAAAACCCCGCTAACCCTACTGTGTATGGGGGCCCGGGGCAGACGGATGTCACTCACCTCTAAAACCCCTACTCACCTTTGGGGCCCCGGGGCAACGGGTGTCCCCTGCAAACCCCCTGCAACCCTACCCTTGTTGGGGGGGCGGGGGCCCGACAGATGTTTACTGCAACCCCCTGCAACCCTACTGTGGTATGGGGCCAAAGGGAGCAAAGGGATTTCACTGTCAACCTCGCAAACCCTAAATTTTTCATGGGGGCCCCGGAGCAGACAGAGTCACTGCAACCCCTGCTAACCCTACTGTGGGAAAGGGGGCCCCGGAAACAGACGGAAGTCACTGCACCCCCTGCTAACCCTACGTGCATGGGCCCCGGACAAACGAAGTCCCCTGCACCTCTGCTAAAAATACTGTTTTAAGGGGCTCTGGAGCAAAAATGGATGTCAAAGCACCTTGGGTAACCCAAAGTGTAAGGAGCCCCGGAGCCGACGGATGTTTAAATGCACCTCTTTCTAACCTACTGTGTAATTTGGGGCCCCCAAACAGACGGAATGTCACTGCACCTCTGCTAACCCTACAAAACATTGGGCCCCAGTAATGGATATCACTGTAACCCTTTTTGCCCAACCCTACTGTTTTATGGGCCGCGGAGTAACAGTTCAAATTTCACCTCTGCTAAACCCCGTTTAAGGGGGGCCCCCAGCAACGAATGTCCAAAGCCCTCTGCAAACCCCACTGTGAAAGGGGCCCCCCGAGCAAACGGATGTCACTGCATCTTTTGCTAACCCCACTGTTTATGGGGCCCCGAGCAGACGAAACGTCCCCTGGGACCTCTGCTAACCCCCACGTGAAAGGGGCCCTGGAAACTGACGATGTCACTGCACCTCCCCCCTTAAAACCCCACTGTGTAAAGGCCCCCCGGGGCAGACGGATTCAAAATGGGACCCCCCCTTGGACTGGGGGGTTGCTATACTTTAAAAACAACCCAAACCTTTAAATTTTTCCAGGTCCGACTATGTGAACATCCTGAGGATAAAACTGGCCATGTAAATATACAATTTTGTTTGGTAATAATGCAAACAATCAATTGTCGCCTGGATTATTTGTACAAATAATCTCAACAGTAACACAGCAGAATAAACCAGCAGATCATGGAAATAGGCAAAAAAAAAAATAAAATACATAATGGGTTTAGGCAAAATAGTAAGTGTTCCTGTTATACAATTGTGGTATTTTCGGACGCCTCCGCCATCGCCTTGAAAAGAGATCAGTTATCCTGTTGTTTCCAGTTTCCATAGCAGCTTCTGACGCTCTTTGAGGGACGTTACCATCACCATACTTCTCCCTAAACTGACTCTGAAATCGCTTCTATAAATTGATGACCCAATAGGATTGCACCATGAAGCCACTGCTCAGTACTGTCCACCTCCATCCTGATAAGAGTGCAGGGGTGAAGGGCACCTGGAAGTCCCACAGGGAGGTTAAATGTCGCCTCGGCTGTGCGGCACCGACCTCTCCAGACTATTACCTTCAGCGTTGCTAAAAAACTGACTGTCCGAGCTCTGAACCCAACAAGAACGTACAGCCAAAACTTCTGGATAAGTTACATCATTACAGTTATAGCTTTTTTTTCTTTCTTCTACTGTTTTGGTGTTTAGTCTTTCTTATTTAAGATCCTTAAGAAAGGTTTTCCATATGCTAAAAGAAAAGTACATGAGTGGCTGCAATATTGGATGCTACAAGTATTAAATTTTTAAGGGGGTTTTTCCACGATCTCATTTCATACCTCCTGCATCCAGCTCTTCACTCTGTTTTGTCTCAGAAGGGGGCGTGTGTGATTTGTTTGAATTGCATAGACATGTGACCCAAGGCTAGTATGACATCACCAGCCGTTCCTCTTTGTAGTCAAAGAAAGGTCGTTTATGTGAAACATTGTGAGTAGCGAAGGTTAAAGTTTTTGGACTCCAGTGCACAAGGGTTCCTAGTTCAAATCCCTGAGAGACCAAATCCTGTGTTTATTTTTTCTTTTATCAAGTGCACAGCAACCTCATTGAGGCTTCTTTTTTATTTATTTGCACTATTTGAATAATTACTAAGGAGGACAGAGGACGGAAGTAGAATGACAGCTCCTGGGGTTTGCCTGAGAGGAGAGGTGATGTCCTGGAGCATTTGCGACACAGTGACTGAGAGCTCCTCAGCCCTGGTCGTTAATCCCCTGGAGACGATCTGTAAACAAGGGATCACTAAAGGAGCAGCTAAAACAAAAAATTGTGCATGATATTTGTAATAATGATTAATGGTGAAAATGTTTATTATTTCATTTGCAAGATTCCCACATCAATTTTACTTTATGGCAAAACCCCTTTAAGGGAGTATTTCCATCTTACATGAAAGTCTGATAGATTCAGCCCTATCTCTTGGATGGGCCCCGAAAAGTGTCGGCTCAGCATGAAGAACCGGTCACACTTGCACACAACCCTCCATTCTGTTCTATGGGTGTGTACACACATACACTTGAAAGCTGCTGTGGAGCAGAGGGAGTTCTTGCCACCCTCCTGAGTAAACAGCATAGGCAGAGTGAGAATGTCATCATGTCACCTGCGCAGCATGATGACATCACACCGCGGGAACACGCAGCAGTGAGAGCTTCGTCAGGGGAACGGGGAGAGGTGAGTATTAGTCGTTTTTCATTTTTAATCCGGGCCTATATACCTACCTACAGACTGGGGAGTCACATTACCTAATGGGGGACATATATTCCTACCTACTTTATACCTGCTGGGGGACATATATATATATACAGTTGAAACCAGAAGTTTCCACCCACTCTATAAAAAGCCCCATCTGTAGGTTTTTCTCACTCTCTGACATGAAATCAGGATAAACCTTCCCCGTTTTAGGTTTCCAGCTGTTGGAAACTACAACTCCCATCATGCCCACTGATATAGATTATATAGAAGCATGATGTTAGTTGTAGTTTCCCAACAGCTGGAGAGAGCACTGCCAGACACTGTCTATTGGCTGTATGACCAACCTCTCTGATGAGGACGCAAAAAGGAAAATTGATGTGAAATTGAAGAAACAATAAAACAAATGGTAAACAAATAGCCCAAACAACTTCCAAAAAGATTAAAGGGGAACTCCAAGGTCAAGGTACATCAGTGACAGATTGCACCATCCGTCGCTATGGACTTAATGGGGGATAACCAATGAGGAAACCCCTGTTGAAAGCTGATCATAAAAAGCGGACTGTAAATTGTCAAAATACATACTGACAAGCCACAAAGGTTCTGGGAGAATGTTCTTTAAACAGTTGAGACAAAACTGGAGCTTTTAGTCAAGTCACATCAGCTCTATGTTCATGGACACGAATTGAAGCTTACAAATAAAAGAACATGATTTGGGGCTGATTTGCTGCAACTGGCACTGAGTGTCTTGAATCTGTGAAGGGTACAATGAAATTTCAAGCTTATCAAGGCATTCTGGAGTGAAATGTGCTGCCCAGTGTCAGAAAGCTTGATCTCAGTTGTAGGTCATGGGTCTTCCAACAGGATAATGACCAACAACACACAAAGAGGGAAGCATTGAACTATTCTGAAGTGGCTTCTATGAGTCCAGATCTTTAGATCCTATTGAACATCTGTAGAAATAGCTGAAACCTGCAGTCTGGAGAAAGCATCTTCACAGCCGGGTGGACGGCCTCCGTGTGAACGCCCTTAGACAGTTATGGGAGCCGCTCATGTGGAGTGGGCCAAATATCTTTGGACAGCTGAAGCAGCTCACGAGGAGTGGGCCAAAATACCTGTGGACAGCTGGAGCACAAAGAGTGGGGAAAATACCTGTGGACAGCTGGAGCACAAGGAGTGGGCCAAAAACCTGTGGACAGCTGAAGCAAGTCATGAGGAGTGGGAAAAATACCTGTGGACAGATGGAGCACAAGGAGTGGGCCAAAAACCTGTGAACAGCTGAAGCAGCTCACGAGGAATGGGCCAAATACCTGTGGACAGCTGGAGCACAAGGAGGTGCAAAAACCTGTGTACAGCTTTGAAGCAAGTCATAGGGAGTGGGAACAATACCTGTGTACAATGGAGCACAAGGATGTGGGCAAAAAACCGTGTGAACAGCTGAAGTCAGTCTCACGAGGAATGGAGGCCAATACCTGAGTACAGCTGGATGTAAACACAAGGAGTTGGCCAAAGACCTATGTGGACAGCTGAAGCAGCTTCACGAATGGGCCATATACCTGTGGGACAGCTGGACACAAAGAAGGGGGGCAAATAACTTTGGACAGCTGGGATAACAAGGAATGGTCAAAACCTGTGTGACCAGCTGAAGCAAGTCATGAGGAGTGGGAAAAATACCTGTGGACAGATGGAGCACAAGGAGTGGGCCAAAAACCTTTGAACAGCTGAAGCAGCTCACGAGCAATGGGCCAAATACCTAGTGTACACTGGAGCACTAAGGAGTTGGGGCCAAAAACCTGTGGACACTGAAGCAGCTTCCTGAGGAATGGGGGCCAAATACCTGTGGACACAGCAGAGCTACAAGCAGTGGGCGAAATACCATGTAGACACTGGGGCAGCTCATAAGGAGTTTGCAAGATACCTTGTGGACATGCATTGAGCATCAAAGAGTGGGGCAAATAACTGTCTGACAGCTGGAGGTAGCAGCAAGTAGAGTGAGTGGGCAAGATAACTAGATGGACAGCCTAGGACGCACCAGGGATGTGGGCCCACATACCTTTTGGGCAGTCTGAATGCACAGTGGAGTGTGCCGAAATACCTGTGGAGGACGCGGACGAGTTCACGAAGAGTGAGTTATGCCTAGAATACACTGCGTGACAGCTGGAGGCACAAATGATGGGCAAAATATACGTCAGGAGCACTAGCTGGTGAAGCACGAAAGCGGATGTTGGGCCAAAGTAACCTGTTCGGGGACATATGGAGTCAGCAAAGAGAGGGGCAAATACCTGTGACACTGGAGCCCAATAAAACGTTGTAGTGCCAAAATATGAGTTATGGGTGTAGAACTCTCATGTGGGTGAGAGTTAAATAAGTGAAAATGTGTCATAATTCGAAAAGTATGTGCAACAAAGTAATTATTTAAGTATAGGCGGGGTAATAATTTTGTGACCCCCACGACCAAGTATGTTTGTTGCGAACCTCTTAGCGACTTACAATTTCTGTTTCTCTTCTTTATCCAATTTTTTGGTCGGTTGATCCAGCAAATATAAAGTAAAGGTCTAAACATCTATCAGTTCAGATTATCAGTTAAATTTTTCTCATTATATATTCACGTTTTTTGACATGTTTCAAGTATTATTTATTCAGGTGAGCATACTAAGTGTTTATTTCTATTCCTATAACAGGGGTCTGTGGGTCATCTGCACTACAAGGATTGCATTTTTTTTTGTTTTAAAGATCTTGCAAAAACAAGTCACTTTGCAATATTGTCCATTAACAGTTTTCCTAACTAATCCTAATATCCCCCTCTTGTATGGCTGCATACCGAGCTCTCTTCAGGTTTACTGCTAACTGCTACAAACCGTTGTTGATCTCACCTGAAGTCTGCCAGCAACTGGTTGCGCTATATGGATTACATACCTTGCTTCTACTGCAGCCTAGAAGAAGCCAGTAACACACCTCCATGAATTCAAAGTGAAAACCAATGAAAACATAACTGAGGTGAATGAATCAATGTAGTGAGACAACCCCTTTAATGGAAGGTGACAAACAATCTTATTCCCATGTGTATGTCAAAGTTCTACTGACCTACAGAGCCAATAGATACTGCTAGATATAGTGTAAATAGAACCTTAGGGTATCATTATTTGAATAGGCTCCTTACAGCAGACTTGACCTCCTTGTTCCTCAGGCTGTATATGAAAGGGTTTAGCATTGGGATAATAAGGCTGTACACTATGCTGATGACCCTTCATTTTAGGAGAATAGATGGAAGTCGTGGTTCGAAATAAAGTACATAAAATATACATGTGCAGGTAGAACAAGTGTGACTATGGTGAGTGTGAGTAGTCTCAGGTTGGAGAAGGTTTTTCACTCTCTCTCACCACCCTCCTTCTGTGCATGAGTTCATGATAATCTTAAGCGCACTATGCACTGAGACGATGATGAAATATTATGATCCCAAGGAATGAAGACTACATCTGGGCTATAAGATGACAGACATGCCTTCAATAAAGAGAATCATTTGTGCGGTGCCTTCAGTGTTTGGACAGAATAACATCATGATGACGGGCAAATCGCAGAAGAAGTGGTGAATAAGCCAACCGCAGTACGTATGGGTAGAAGTCACAACTGTGTACAAGGTAGAGTGGAGGACCACAATGACCCAAGATGAGGCCACCAAGGAGACACATGTTCTTCTGTTCATAATCACTAAATAACGCAAGGGCTGACAGATTACCGCTAGTGCTCGGTCAACATGCCAATGATCTAGTGCCGAACTATAGATAACTACTTTCCAAGATGTTCTAGCACGCGCACTGCCAGGAAGAGAAGAGCTGCAGCAAAACATCCCATCGAAGGTAGATGTATACGCGTTTGTCGCCAGATCAAAGCCCATACAGTTGCCCTTCCGGGTATATATGAAGGAGGGTATAATACGATAACATCCACCATTGGCCAGGTTTTTTCCGTATAAGCATATAACATTCTGGCGGTGTTGGATCACTGATTGAAAAGGCCCGCGTGATAGGATAAAGCATTCGAGTACAAAATGAAGAAGTTTCCCGTCCTTGGCACGTGAATGTCTACTAGGTACCTCAAGGAAGTAAAGACACGATTTATCCTATCTACTAAATGATGACGGTGAGGCATCTACGGAGATACCCAACACGAAATGAAGTCATCAAGGTAGTAACCTCATAACTTGGCCTCCATTCAACATCAAGGACTAGTGAGCTCAAATCCGTATGCTCAAACACAATTCCATGTGGTCACGTCTCACGTTTAGGAGACACAGCTCAGGGTTACCGATTTTTGGAAGTCCATCTGTATGGATGAGAATCAGAGGGAAAAATAGGAAAACAACCATACGTGATATAGGAGGTCAAAAAGCAATTCTCTGCACTGTTTATCAGTATATCTATCTATCATGACAGATGTATCTCACGGCCCACAACACGTAGGGATTTCCATGGTATCAAAGCATTTTGTTAAAATCCATGGTGGGAATACTTCTGGCTTTACTTTTGTGGGTATTGAGAAGGTTAGGAGACCCATTACCAGAGGAGATCATCATAACAAACCTCTGAGTACGGAAGTGTGGTGGATCTATGGACTTGCCACATGTTTTCCCCATGGATTAAATAAAATACAGGCAGTTCCCAGGTTACGAATGGGATAGGGACTGTAGGTTTGTTCTTAAGTTTAATTTGGATGTAAATTGGAACAAGTATATTTATTAAATGTACCTCCAGCACAAAAGTTTTTATTTCTTAGTTTTGCATAGTGCAGGGAAGGGTTTTTACATTTGTTTTGCTATCTGTGCCCCTGTTAAGAAGATTTCATCTTATTTTCACCTTGTGTGATGTTGTGGCATGCTGTAACTTGTTGTTCTACAGCTACTATCTGCTGTAGAACATGGAACTACAAGTGCCATCATGCCCCATAAATCTCCGTTTGTAACTAGGGGACAGATGTAAGTCGGAACGGTGTAAGTCGGGGACTGCCTGTATATGATTTGTTGCATCAGTATTGAGTTAGAAGGGACTTGATTAAATGTACGAATAGTAAGTAATACCCTATGAAACATTATTTAGTTGTTTTTGATATAAATTTTTGTTATACTACATCTATTTTTATTATTATCCTAAGCGGTTAATGGAGGCAAAACCATGTGATCGCCCTATCTCTAGCTAAGGTATGACTAAGGAGACATATCCGAAACGCATCAGCGTGCTTGCTATACTTCTTTGAATACATGTTTTTATTTTTATATGGATAATCAATAAAGTCTTGGATGTTTTTACTTCAAATTCCCGGATTGATGCTGGAATTCCTTTGTGTTTGCAGTAAAGGTCTTATTGGTTACATCCATTGAGAACGAGTGTTTTCTAAGGGTACGTCCACACATCTAGATATTTGCCTGTGTGGAAAAAAATCTGCACAAAATGTGGAAGCTGACTGCTTGGAAGATTTTAAATCCACATCATGTCAATTTAAATGTAGATATTTTGCTGAATTTGTTGCAGATTTTCCCCTTTTACACAAACAATGATAATAGATATGATGGTAGCCCCTAAATCAAGAAACCACTGAATTCCTTTGGCAAAAACGTAAGTTTTACTGACATAAAATTAAAAAAATAACAAGAATACAAAAAAATTGCCATGAAAAACAATCTTCATATGAACAGTATGTAAGTATAACAAACTAATTATAATATCATGTTTTAGTTATTTATGTGGTAACTCACATGACCCTGTGCTAGCATTCTTTTAAACATCCAGGATAGAAATTTGGCATCCAAGCATCAAATTCAGTGCTGGACTGGGGAGTCTGGGGCCCACTAGTGAAGTTGATTCTTTGGTCCTACCAGTGGAGTTGTTTCTTGGGTCCCACCAGTGGAGTTATTTCTTGGGTCCTACCAGTCGAGATGATTCTTGGGGCCACCAATGGGGCTGATTTTTGGAGCCCACCAGTGGAGATGATTCTTGGGCCCACCAGTGGGGTTGATTCTTGGGGCCCACCAGTGGAGATGATTCTTGGGCCCACCAGTGGGGTTGATTCTTGGGGCCCACCAGTGGAGATGATTCTTGGGGCCCACCTGTGGAGTTGATTCTTGGGCCCACCAGTGGGGTTGATTCTTGGGCCCACCAGTGGGGTTGATTCCTGGGGCCCACCATTCGAGTTGATACTTAGGGCTCCTCCTACAGCTACTATACATGACTGCAGATACCACACATGACTTTCTGCCTCTTTTGTTCCCCCCTGTCTTTCCCTGTCTTTTTCCCTAAAAACCAGGTCAGGGGCCCACCGGGAGTTTCCCCAGCTCCTACGTGGACCAGTCCGTGCCTGATTGAACCGTACCATACACTAGATGAGTAAAGGAGCAAAAAATGCTATAGGACAACTAATTTGGTGGTGGAGAAAAAAATGGATATACCTAGAAACTAATACTGCATATTCCATTCCTACAGGGCACCCTTTTTGGGGCGGATCCTCTGTCATGTGGGAAGGGAAGGTGTAGTCTCAGTTTTTTCTCTACCACCAAATTAGTTGCCTTTTCCTCTGGCATTAGTTTTGCCCCTTTTATCATCTATTGTATGGTGGAATTTGATTCTTAGATGCCAGATTTCTATCCGCGATTTTTACAACAACGTTAGCAAGGGTCATGTGAGTTACCATAGATGACTAATAAATTATTTTATAATGAGTCCATTTGACCTACATACTATTCAAAAGGTGGTTGTTTCCATGGCAATTTTTTATTTTTATTTTTATCATCTTTCAAAAATTCTGTCAACAAAAGTTAAGTTTTAGCCTAAATTAAGTGAGTACATAATTTCTCCCACTGACTGCAGTAGAACGTGCTATGGTTCCACAATACAATCCACAAGTGTGATTTTGTTTTTTGCACCTCTTTTTACACAATCCGCATATCCATAGTGGTGAATCCTCAATAAAATTGTATCAAAATTTGCACATTTGGTACAGATTTTTTGCTGTGGCTTTTACATGGAAGAGGGCTGTAGAATTTGTGCCGAGAGTAGAATTTTTACCCCGTGTGGATATAGCCCAAAAATTTAAATATCAGTCACGTTGTCACAATTCCCATGTGGACAATTTCTAGATAGAACTGGAAATGTTTGGTGACAAGCGTTATGGCCACAAATACAGTTTCCACATGGTTGGACTGGCCCACCAGAGTATGTGGGCATCACCAGGTGGGCCCCATCCACAGAGGTCTTGCAGAAGTAAACCTTAGAAGAAGACTTTGGAACCAATAACTAGCCGTTTGGGTCTCTTTCTTATGGGATGCCCACAAATAACCTGTTGTGTGTGTACAATGATAAAAACACTGATTATGAAGTAATTAGAAGTGGAGGAGCCTATGTTCTAAATGGGTGGAGGGGGCCCTAATAGTCATCTTCTCAGCAAGGGGGGCTTTGAAACCAGAATCCAAGACTGAGCAGGTACAATGTGCACTATTCGATATGTGACGCACCGTCATTAGGAAGTACCGGGTGAAAAGCCAGACTTAACCTTAAACTAATCAGTGGCTGAATTTGGACGAGGATGACTTTGGGATTTCTTGGTTATAAGTAGAAATATTATTCAGGTAAATGTCTGTCTTTTTAAGTAAATCATGTCCCATTTTCTGTAGGTTTTTTTTTTTTGTAATAAATTTTTAGTAAAGTTAATGTAGGGACTTTCAAGACAATGAGGACCCTTGACGTGGGTTGCGAGCTTGTGCATTTTGGCCAAAATAACTAATACCTCATGTTTGATATATTTCCAGGATGCATTTTTGCCCTGTGATACTGGGGAGCAAGGAGTATCAGTATTTTATGTTGGACACTTGAAAAATGTTGGGCAACCCGCTCAGTTGAATATTACGAAAGTCATCAATAGTTTGTAATCTAGCTTGTTGCATCCCGGGACGGGACCATGGGTAGGCAATAGTTAGCGTCCGCCTAAGGCTGCGCTTCATCCCAGGAAGAAAGGGGGGTGCAAAGAGGTATGGAGTGAGTTGAATTTCACATTGCGAGGGAAGGGGTGAGTGCGCCAAATGCCTTATTTGCCTAGGGCAAATACCATATATATAAAAACCATGTAACTGGCCTCTATATAAGCCTCATCTTTGTGCGATATATTAGTATGTGTTATACTAGTAATCACCCCCTTATGAACAGTAGATGTGTGAGTGTTGTTTATCAGTATGTTTGCACTTGAACAGTCTCCCATGTATAGTATTATGGCTCTTATGTATACTGGTGTGAACTGGTTCTTATCCAATGTGTAGTTAGGTCCTAAGCAATCACCCTCCTCATAGATAGTAGGATTGTGATGACAATGTTCATCAGTATCTGCCCCTGGGCAACTTTTCCCATGTAGCATTGGGGCTGTTATTGACTTTTACAGGGAAGGGATTTTTGGCCAGCCATTGAGATGCAAGGCCGTGTGTCTGTGTTTTTAAGTTAGTAATGTCCCATTTTTTTCTGTTTTTTTTTTTCCATAAAGAGGGCTTTGGAACCAGCAACTTGTCGTTTGGGTCTATTTCTTATGGGATGCCCACAAATAACCGGTTCTGTCTGTACAATGAAAAGAACACAGATTAAGAAGCAATTAGAAGTGGAGGAGCCTATGTTTTGGATAGGTGGAGGGGGCCCTTATAGTCATCTTCTCAGTTGGGTCAATGTAACCAGAATACAACACTGGGCAGGTGCAATGTGTGCTATTCGATACGTGATGCACCGCCGTTAGGAATAACCGGCTGAATTGCCAGACTTAAAGGGGTTGTCTCACTACGAAGATTATAGTTGAAAATGTGGGGACCAAAAATCTAAGGATGTACATCCTTGGTTACTATTGGCAAAGTGCTACGGTTTTAGAGAACGGGCTGGTTTACATGTGCTTAGCAACGGTGTTTGTTTACTGGTCAGGGAAGCATTCTGTCCTGCCCAGGTCGTGCACATGCAAAGGAAAGGCAGTGAAGAGGAGGGGCAGGGATGTGTGTATTGGCAGGCAAGGAGGAGAAGCAGTGAGAGGACATGCAGGGGGGTTGTGTGTATTGTATCCTCTTCACTGCCTCTCCTCCATCCCTGTGGCTGCCAAAACACACATCCCTGTGGCTGCCAATACACCCTCCCCCGCTCTTCACTGCCTCTTGTCCCTGCATGTCGCTGCCAATACACACAACCCCCCTGCAAGTCCTCTCACTGCTTCTCCTCCGTGCCTGCCAATACACACATCCCTGCCCCTCCTCTTCACTGCGTTTCCTTTGCATGTGCACGACCTGGCAGGACAGAATGCTTCCCTGACCGGTAAACAAACACCGTTGCTAAGCACATGTAAACCAGCCGTTCTCTAAAACCGTAGCACTTTGCCAATAGTAACCAAGGACGTACATCCTTAGATTTTTGGTCCCCACATTTTAAACTATAATCTTCGTAGTGAGACAACCCCTTTAACCTTAAACTAATCAGTGGCTGAATGTAGATGAGAATGATTTTGGGACTTTTTGGGTTGAAGTGGTAATGTTATTCTGATAAACGTGTATGAATATCATAATACTTGGTATAAGTGGCGGTCTATGAATCTTAGCCTTGTGTACAACTGAAACCTCATGGACCGGTCATATAATTTCCTAATGTTTAATACTCAGAGACACATGAAGTGAAGAGATTCAAGATCTATGATGTTGTGTGATGGGAGCTCAGGAGATGCTGGCTTTGTTACCTGTATGTGATCTGAGCTGTCGTCCAAAATATGTGGCACGGTTCCCCGGATGATCATCTATGGCAATGACTGAGGGTTTTAATAAAATTTGCAGGACCTCAGAGGAGCTGAATATCTCCCTCATCAATTAAACGCATCCAACTGTGAGGACCCAAGAGGATCCCAAGATTTCCCACATAAACCAATTATCAATACAAACAAGCAACCAGAGGAGAAGGAGGAAAAATAAAAATGAAAGCAATGAACCAAAAATAAATTGTCAAAAATTAAGAAAGTAAAAATATTGCCCCAAGCCACCATGACATCCCTCATAGAATAACCTATTAGGGGACTGAACTGGTCATATATCTAAGGACGCCCAGTCCAAAGGATGCTATATAGGTGCAGGAGAGGTCTTATAAAAGGAAAGATGGGACCAGAACAATTGTGATCACCGCTTGCATTGCCTGAGGAACCTGCAGGGATAGCACTGATTGATCAGTCTCAAGTACCACTAGATAAGTTGGAGGGGGCTGGAACCAGAGGAGAAGTCTGAGGGACTCCAAGTAGTTCTGTGCAGAAGGCCCATATCAACCACTACAGTTGCTTTGGGGCCCACCAACGGCGCTCTGCTCCTTTTTGTTGTTTTCTTCATATTTTCATCTATTCTCATTTAGTTAATTTTAAAAAAAATTGAGGAAGTTTTATGTTCATCCTGAAATTTCAACCAAACACCAAATATCCTTATCTTTTTGTGAGCAATGTTGACTGATGTTCCTCATTTTGCTTGCACATTTCGAGCTGACATGGGTTCACTCCCGGCATGATGGATATGGTACCAAAAAGGTTTAAAAACATATGTCCACCAATCTAATGCATCTACACAAATCACACATACATGTACACTACAGTCAGTCCCCCCGGGGTTTCGAAAAAGGTGGGTGTAGGGTTTTTTCTTAAATTTTAATTGTATTAAATAAACAGGAGATTTATTAAATGAACCCCGGGTTTGTTTTTTTTTTTGTTTTTGGAAGCGCATGGAAAGGTTTTTTTTCATTTGTTTTGCTGCCTGGCCTTGTTAGGGGAAAAAATTTGCCTCATTTCAAAATTCTCTTTGGGATGCTGGAACTTTTTGTTCCACAGCTACTATTGCTGTGGAACTGGAACTGCAAGTGCCAGCATTCCCCATAAGCCTCCATTTGTAAATAGGGGACGGATGTAAGTCGGGACGTTGTAAGTCGGGGACTGCCTGTACTTACATTGTTAAGTTCAGGAGCAAGGTCATCCTATAAAATTGCTAACGAAGCAGGGACCCGTTTTAAGTGAGGAACAGCACCCCTCCTGCTGTCCGGTTCAAAGGATGTGATCGCGGGGTGCCGTTTGATTACCTTGACAGCCGGGTGCCTATTAAAACTCCAGGGGGCCATAATTATTTTTTTTTGCAGCTTATAAAAACTAAAGGGGGCATGTCTGAAAACTGTCTTTGGGCTAAGACTTTTTTTGTTGGCCCCCCCAAACAACCAATCCCGAGCTCCCTTTTATTTCATATGAGCTCTGAAAAAATGAAAGGGCGCTCTGATTGGGCCTATGACTTGATTGGTTTTTTGAGCTCTATTGGTCGCTAGCTCTGAGGGTGGCTATGACTCTGATTGGTTGTTATGAGCTCTGTTTGGGTTCTATAGCTCTGATTGGTGTTATGAGCTCTGATTGTTTGCTATGGGCTTGATTTGGTTCATGGGCTCATTGGTCGCTATGCGCTCTGAGGTCCTATGGGGGAAAAAATCTAAGACCAAAAAAAGTTTTAGACATTCCCCCGTAAACTTTTCCTATAAAAAAAAAATTCCTTTAGGGCCTTTTCCCAGATAGTTTTTTGGTGTATTTTTTGTGCAGAGATGTACAGCATGAATTGCCCTTCTGCACAAAGAAAACACATCAAAAAATGTATCAAAAACGCAGCGGTGTTTTTTGGGTGCTTTTTTTTTAAAGTGTTTTTTTTTCAGAAAAACCCCAAAAAAATATTTTATTTTGCACATCCAAAAAAATTTTTTTGAAAAAAGAGCATAGGTGCCGCTGGTGTAGCAGCAATTACATACACAATCCAAATCAGCACACACACAACTAAAAAAACGAAAAAACCAAAGGCAGATGGGAATTTTTTTAAAAGCTTTCTGCCATTGCATACAGAAAATTTTTTTTAGGTTTTTGTTCACATTTTTTTTATCAAAAGTGCTTAAGCCCACCTCCGAAACTGCAATGGGATCTCAATTGCAGGTGGGAACCTTCTTTATTGATACCTATCTTTAGGGCCTGTTCAGACCTCCCTTTTTCAGGGGGGAAGCTCCCGCATAAGGTACCCTGCATTGATTTGAAAACCTGTGAAGGTGGGTGGAGTGCGAAAACCAACAAGACGGCAGCTACTCCACCATACGGACAATCTTGACAACAATATTTGGCTTTGCACATCTGAAAAACTTTTTTGAAAAAATTACATGGGTGCCCACTGGTTGGCAGCAATATACATCACATTCCTATTCGGGAGCACCATTAAAATAAAGAAATACAAAAGGCACCTTCACAAGTTTTAAATAATGCAGTTATTAGTAGCTAAGCCTTCACTCCCAAATATGGGGGTTTGAACGGGCCCAAAGAGGGGTTCAATAGAGTAGGTTCCCCCCTGTTTGGGGCCCCTCTTGTTCATGGGAAGTGGGTTAAAGCATTTTTGAAAAAAAGTGAACTAAAACCCTAAAAAAATTTTTTCATGATTTTGGTAGCTTTTAAAAAAAATTTTCTATTGCCTTTTGATACTTTTTTACTTACTAGTTTGCTGCTGATATTGTGCAGAAAGGCACAAAATACGCATCCCCAAAAACCCATCCAAAAATGCACCAAAAGTGTTCTGTGTGGAAGCACCCTCACACAGCTCCAGTGACCTAAAAATAAAAGTTATTGGTCTCAGAAAATGGTGAAGCTAAGAATTTTTTTTAAAAAAGTAGTAAAAACAAAAAAACTATAGATATTTGGGATCAGCTGAATCATACTGACCTGCAGAATAATGATAGCATGTTTCTTATTTTGTTTGATGAACTTCTTTAAAGCAACCCCCCCCCAAAAAAAAATTGCGCAGTTGTGTTTTTTTCAATTCTATCCCACAAGGAATTTTTTTTGTCACCATAATAAATTATATTGTACCATTAATAATTTTAAGCTTGTGCCTCCAAAAACAAGCCATGTTAACTATTCTAGGAAAACAAAGCATTTTGGGAAGAGAGGATTAAAAAAAAATGCAAAACGAAGACCTGAAAATGGAGTGGAACTTAAAGGGGTTGTCTCATTACGAGGCTTGCTTTTTATGTTAAAGATCTTGGTTGCTACAGCTACAGACCGGGGCTTCTACGGAACCCAGTGGAAGCCGAAAATACCCGCGAATTCAAAATAAACCAAGAAAACAAAAACGGGGTGAGATGAATCAATGAAATGAAACCCCCTTTTAAAGGGGATTAATAAAAAAAACATTTCCCTAGGCACAAGTAATTTGACCCAATTTTACCCCATTGGGGGGCAAAACAGTGAAGATTCCATCCTACAACGCTCTGCAACTGCAAAAATGGTTCCAAAAATGATCACATTCGGTGTCTCACAGGTGACGTCTTCTCTGATTGTAAATTATGTCTTTCCTCTATTTTTCATCTGGCCTAGACCAACAATGAATTTCCAGCCCCACCAAATTTTACAAAATTTACCTGGAATTTTTGGTTCTTACCCTTCCCCGCTTGAAAAAAAAAAAAAAAAAAGAAAGTCCAGGAAAAGCTAGCTCACAGGAGTGGACAGTAAAAGGTAATGCATGGAGTCTACTCTGAAGTAGTGTATTAGAACTTCCAAACATGAAAAAGTGATCCAACACATTATTCAATAAAATCCACAATATATTGATGAATAGACACTAGATAAAAAAAAGGGGTACCCCAGCCCCTGTGACACTCCCCCGGGCCCCGTATCACCATTATGGCACTATGGGGGTAGTTTCACCTCTGGGTGAGTGGGATGTGACACAAGCAAAGACACACAGTGCTAAATTTATAGTTGTGTTGTTGTTATTAGTTCCATTGAGTTTTCATTTTAAATAAAATTATAATATTTTTTCTTATACTGCACAAATTTTTTCTGATTTATTGGTCTTTGCCCCCTTTTTGGACTCCAAATCTAAATTCCAAATTAACCTATCATTAATTTTTCGGTTTTGGGAAAAACCGTTCATACAAAGGCTCCATGCAGGTGTCACCCATGGTTGGATTCAATCCCAGGACCCCAGTGCTGAAGTGCTGACCACTGAGTCACTATGGTGCCCCATTTTCAAAAACAATGGATAGCTACTGTATTAGGGACTGGGACCATATTAGTGTGTTGTGTAGCAAATATGCAGAGTACACATTGTTGGCTTGTAGTGAAGGGTTTTCCATGACAGTTAGTAGTTTACCAGCCATAAGGAGTTGAGAACCAATTTTTCCAATTGTCCAAAAAATGTAATAAACTTTCCAACAAATGTTAGAATGATCCTTTATCCCTCCTCGTTTTATGGCTTAGGACACATAAATTATTAGTGAGAGTGGTTATTCTTCCCAGTCACTAGCATGTCAGTAAGTGTTATTAAGTACCCAATAGAGATACATGGAATAAATATACAAATAAATGAAAATTAGATTTTCTAACAATTTACAAAGTATTTTTTTTTTATTGTGGTGCTATTTGTTACAGCATATACCTATATCCCTTTATTATAGATCTTCTTCCAGGAGAGAGTAAGTAAAGGAGAGTTATTTTTTCTCTTGTGCATCTACTGCAGATTACTCTTTCCCACTACATGGTTATAATAATTTGGCTCTTCGTTTTTTCCCTCCTCGCCTTCCCAGAGCCCTAACTTTTTTATTTTTTCATCTACATAGACATAAGAGGCTCCCACTTCCTGTTCAGGTTGTTGGAGGTTCTACATCTTCAGGCTCCCCCTTCCTGTTCAAGCTGTGGGCCGTTTTACAGCTTTAGGCTCCCACTTCCTGTTCAAGCTGTGTGCGTTCTACAGCTTCAGGCTCCCACTTCCTGTTCAGACTGTGGGCAGTTATACAGCTTTAGGCTCCCACTTCCTGTTCAAGCTGTGGGCGTTCTACAGCGTCAGGCACCCACATCCTGTTAAGGCTTTTGGCAGTTTTACAGCTTCAGGCTCCCACTTCCTGTTCAGGCTGTGGGCGGTTCTACAGCTTCAGGCTGCCACTTCTTGTTCAGGCTGTGGGTAGTTCTACAGCTTCAGGCTCCCACTTCCTGGTCAGGTTGTTGGAGGTTCTACATTTTGAGGCTCCCACTTCCTGTTCAGGCTGTGAGCAGTTCTACAGCTTCAGGCTCCCACTTCCTGTTCAGGCTGTGGATGGTTCTACAGCTCCAGACTCCCATTTCCTGTTCAGGCTGTGGGCAGTCCTTCAGCTTTAGGCTCCCACTTCCTGTTCAGGCTGTGGGCGGTTCTACAGCTTCAGGCTCCCACTTTCTGTTCAGGCTGTTGGCGGTTCTACAGCCTCAGGCTGCCACTTCCTGTTCAGGCTGTGGACGGTTCTACAGCTTCAGGCTGCCACTTACTGTTCAGGTTGTCGGAGGTTCTATATCTTCAGGCTCCCACTTCCTGTGAGCAGTTCTATAGCAGTAACTGACATTTCAGCTCTGCAAATCCTAGCTTAACCTGTTAGAGGGACTTTAGTCCTAGAGATCACAAGGTTATAGAGCACTAAAGTTTTAAAGTTTATCAGTAAGAAAGATAAAAAAGCATCTGTGCTACTGATAAGACACAGCAGGAAGTGACATCACCATCCCAGCAAGAGCACTAGAGTAAGATGAGGGGATTGGTAACCTAGGGAAGCATGAGGTTAGAACTGCTCTAGATCTAAAAGGATGCAAAATCAGAACAGCAGTGTACTTGGTAATAGTCTTTATTTACCTTTGCCGACATGTTAAAAGCTAACTAATGAGGTGAGAGTAGCTCTTAAAATAGTTACACAAACAGAATCAAAGTTGTTGAATTTTGTAAAGAAAAGCATTCTGTCATTGATGGGGTTTTCCAAATGTTTTAAAAACTTTTCTGCTCTATGTCCAGTGCACTGCAGTATAATTTCAGTTGGTACTCACCTCCCCCACTGTTCTGGCATCACTGGAGTTCTGGTGTCCTCCGCTCCTTCTCACCACTGATGATATCCTGTGACCATGAGTGGTCATGTGTCTGTATGTATGGCCTGTGACTGGTGACCCCATCATCTGCTGAGGCCAGTGATTGGCTCACGGTCACAGGAGCTGTGAACCAGATGTTATTTTTTGGAGTCCCGGCAGCTCTAGGATGGTGGCGGCAGGAATGGTGAGTATTGGTTTAAAGGGGGTTCCAAGACTTTTTAAAACTTTCCTGCCTCCTCTCGCTGTTCTTACGTAGAAATTACCCCATATCTACCATTCCAGCACTGCCAGAGCTCCAGTGTCCCTTATTGATGATGTCATGTTCATGAATCACGTTACGCTGCAACCAATCTGCATGTACAGCATGTGACCACAGAGGTAAGTGATTGGCTGGAGCATCATGTGATCCATGTACGTGACATCATCAGCAAGGGACGGGTGGGAACACTGAAGCTCTGGAACGGTGGAGACTGGAGAGGAAAGTATGAAGTAATTTTTTTAGCACAGAGGGAAGTGGTAGGGAGGTCTTTTTAAATAAAAAAGCCTTGGAAAACCCTTTTATTTTTTATTTTAGTGGGGTTGGGAGGGAACTTTTTACAAGACTTGGAAACCCCGTTTAACATCTTTCCTTAATAAAAACTTACAATGTTTTCAAGACACAAAATTCAGAATCTATTCTCAGCTTGAAGCCTGTAGTAGAGCTCTCTTTACAGCGGATTTCACCTGCTTGTTCCTCAGGCTGTATATTAAAGGGTTAAGCATTGGGATAAAAAGACAAAATACTACACTGATGACCCGGTCATTGGCTGGGGAATAGATGGAGCTCGGGCGAAAATACATAAATATGACTGTACCGTAGTAGATGATGACCATGGTGAGGTGAGAGGAGCACGTAGAGAAGGTTCTCCGTCTTCCATCGGAGGTTTGTAGCTTTAGTACAGCTCTGATGATGAGAATGTAGGAACCCAAGACGAAGAAAACTGGACCAAGGATTATGACAGAGGATTCAATGAACACACCCATCTGCTCCGTGGTAGAAAACATTGAACAGAACAACAACTCCACCACCGGTACATCACAGAAGAAATGGGGTATAACCCAGCTACAGTGACGGCGAGAAGAATTTATGACTGTGTAGAGAGTTGAGTGAAGACTTACGATGAGCCATGAGGAGGCCACCAGACAGATACAAGTCCTCCTACTCATGATGCTGAAGTAACGCAATGGATGGCAAACTGCAGAGTATCGATCAAACGCCATGATTGCCAGAAGGAAACTGTCCATGTTACCGACTGCCAGGAAGAAGAAGAGTTGCATGAAGCAGTCACGGAAGGAGATGTAGGTGTCTCCAGAGAGGAGTCCATACAAGGCCCTTGGAATGGTAATAGATGTGAAGCTAATATCCACCAAGGCCAGATTCCCCATTAGGATGTACATCGGAGTTTGGAGTTGAGGTTGCGATATGATAAGCATGGAAATGGAGAAGTTTCCTACAATGCAGATGATGTAAGCTCCCAAGAAGATGGAGAAGAGAGGAACAAGAAGGTGAGGCGTCTCCGAGAAGCCCAGTAAAATGAATCCACCATGTGTCTCATTAGTCAACTCCATTATAAGGGTGATGAAATGGTGGAGGGGTGAGGGGAAATTGTTCTTCTGTAATCTCCAAGACCTTACATGTTCAGCTGTGAAAATATTATATAGCAAGTCAAAAACAGAAAAAGACCAGACACATTAGTATAAGGCACATAAAAATACTGGGATATGACTATGTCTCAATGTATGGTCTCAACACAGTCCATAGAAGACCTTTCATAGAAAGCCAGTCACCCGTCTATTAAGCTTTAGGAAGGTTGGAGGACCCTGAAAGCACTTGGTAATAACAGGAATGAGAAATGGATTTATATCTGTTCCAAACCTAGCTGACAGGGTGAGGTGGATGGAGGTTTGGGGTGTAAGTTAACATAAAGTTAGTCAATCTCTACGGTAGGAAGACAACAGTTGGGAGGGAGACATAGGGATTTGTCACAAACAGCCTCTGTTTGTTGGCTGTTGTGTCAGGATCCTTTGGCTGTGGCCAGGCACGTAACCCAATATGTGACGTATATGTGAAGTTCTGCATCACCTAGGGGGATCTTAGGTCAGCTGTATACAATTTCACAGAAACCTTGTGGTCCAGGCAGGCATTGGGAGGCACAGGGACTGAGAGAGGATAGCCCACGTGACCGCCGGCATGGCAGAACACTTGCCCACATAAGACCGTATAACGTAAGACTGAGGACACAGATGTGTGGATTCATTCATCGAGATTAAAGCCCAGCCCAAGATTAAATTTGAATATTTAATTGCCTTAAGGATGCACTATACAAAACACTACATATACAGAAAATATAGAGATAAATAATGGCCAGATATGCAAATACAGGTATGGGCCTACAAGCAGGATATAACATACAAGGTACAAGTCAGTTACCTGGTATTAGGCCTTAGCCAGCAGCCACATGGGGAAGTGTGATGTAAGCGAGTTCCTTCTGATATGTTAACACAGCATAACCCACTCAAAAGACAACAACAAGCTAATGCCCATCACATACTTTTAACCCTAGCTGGTCGCACCCCCTCATGCCCCTGGGTTGGTTTTATGCCCCTATCCCCTCTGGGCCAAGTAGCTTGGACCTCGTAATCTAGAACGGGTCTTAACTTCTCCCAGAAAGGCTACAGAAAGGCATCTTCGTTACTTTCGGACCCGGCTGAGCCCCAGCTATGTTCTGATATCAAACATGGCTTAGCTGCCAGATACCTACTAGCAGTTCTCCATATATTCCTATCTCCTTATCTCCCCATATCTCCTGGGTCCAGGAAAGGAAGGAGACTCAGGTGGGCATGCGTTTCATTCCCAAGTTCTCAAGTATGGAACCAGTATACTGGTATGTTGTGTAGCAATTGCATAATTCCCTATGAAACCCCGGCTCCCAATTGTCTGACTTAAGCCTTTGATCAGCTCTTCAGCACTGACTATTGATACCTTTGGTCCTAAGGAGTCTGTTAGACGTGTAAAATGAAGGCCCTTTGAAGCAGGATCCACTAGGACTTATTTCCAATGCAAAGGAATGCTAACATGCTTCACACCTTGAGAAATTTTTAAGTGAGGCCCTCTGACTTCACATGACCCAGTGAGTTACTTGGATCAAACTATATATTACATGCATCACAGATGTCTATGCAGTATCTCATAAAAGTGAGTACAACCCTCACATTTTTGTAAATATGGTATTATATCTTTTTATAGGACAACACTGAAGATAGGACACTTTAAGGCCGTGTTCACACGGCTTATATACGTGAACGTTTTGTGCCCAAATGAGCGCACAAATCTGCCGTAATGAATAACGTGGCAGGGACGGAGAGAGGCCGGAGCGCGGCAATGAGAGGATGCCGCTCCCGCTCCATAGTACAATGCTATTGTTTACGCGGTACGCGCGTAAATAATGTGATTGTCATTTTTCTCCACCCCGCGGCGGATTTACAGGCTCCGAGCGGGGAGGAGCGAGGATTCTCACGATGTTTTTTACATGAGAGCATGGATTAACCGTAATTGCTGCCGGGATTGGCGCCGTACTGAAGCGCAAATCCGGCGCGCAGTACGGCGCCAATCCGTGGAAAAATTTAAGCCGTGTGAACGAGGCCTAATACAATGTAAATTAGAGTACAGCTTGTATAACAGTGTAAATTTTGCCCTCAAAATAACTCAACACACAGCCATCAATGTCTAAACCGCTGGCAACGAAAGTGAGTACACCCCTAAATGAAAATGATGAATTGTACCCAATTTTCCCTTTTCCTACCATGGTGTCAAGTGACTCATTAGTGTTACAAGGTCTCAGGTGTGAACAGGGAGCAGGTGTGTTAAATTTTGTGTTATTGCTCTCACACTTCCTCATACAGGTCACTGGAAATTTAACATGGCTCCTCATGGCAAAGAACTGTGTGAGGATCTGAAACACAGAATTGTTTTTTTACATAAGGATGGCTATAAGAAGATTGTCAACACCCTGAAACTGAGCTGCAGTACAGTGACCAAGACCATACAGCGATTTAACAAGACAGGTTCCACTCAGACTAGGCCTTGCCATGGTTGACCAGAAAAGTTAAGTGCACATGCTCAGCGTCATCCAGAGATTATTTTTTTTAAATCGAAATACAAGTGCTGCCAGCAATGCTGCAGAGGTTATAGGGGTGGGGAGTCAGCCTGTCAGTGCTCAGACCAAATGCTGTACACTACAGCAAAATGGTCTGCATGACTGTCGTCCCAGAAGGATGCATCTTCTAAAGATAATGCATTAGAAAGCCCACAAACAGTTTGCTGAAGAAAAGCAGACTAAGGACATGGATTACTGGTACCATGGCATGTGCTCTGATGAGACCAAGAGAAACTTATTTGGTTCAGATGGTGTCAAGCATGTGTTGCGGCAATTAGGTGAGGAGTACAAAGACAAGTGTGTCTTGCCTACAGTCAAGCATGGTGGTGGGACTGTCATGGTTTGGGACTGCATGATTGCTGCCAACTGAGGGGAGCATAAATACCAACATGTACTGTGACATACTGAAACAGAGCATGATCCCCTCCCTTCAGGGCTGCAGGGCAGTATTCAACATTATAACGACCCCAAACACCTCCAAGACGAGCCTTGCTAAAGATAAAGAGGGTAAAGGTGCCGGACTGGCCAAGCATCTCCAGCCCTAAACCCTATTGAGCATCTGTGGGGCATCCTCAAACAGAAGGTGGAGGAGCACAAGGTCTCTAAAATCCACCAGCTCCGTGATGTCGTCATGGAGGAGGGAAGAGGATTCCAGTGGCTGCAACCTGTGAAGCTCGAGTCAACTCCATGCTGAAGAGAGTAAAGGCTGGGCTGTAAAATAAGGGAGGACACACAAAATATTCACACTTTGGGCACAATTTGTCCATTGTCACTTAGGGGTGTACTCACTTTTGTTATCACTTAGGGGTGTACTCACTTTTGTTGCCAGCAGTTTAGACATTGATGGCTGTGTGTTAAGTTATTTTGAGGGCACCAAATTTACACTGTTATACAAGCTGTACACTGACTACTTTACATTGTAGTCAGTGTCATATCATCATTGTTATCCTATGAAAAGATATAATACAATATTTACAAAAAAAGTGAGGGGTGTACTTACTTTTGTGTGATATAGTACATCATAACATTCTATAAAGAGATTTGTTCAGTCGAGCCTTGAGGAATTCCATGGAAGAGACATCAGAAATACTTTTATATAAAACTAATTTGGATCTACTAGCAGAAGATCTTCTGGTGGGCCCAAGCTCTAACACATTATTGTGCCCCTAATATATGAGGGCCTCAGAGACAATCTCATTTGGAGCTGTCTTTAGATCCAGATGCCTGATATCCTCCTAAACTGTGCCTGTGCAATGATGACTTCAAAGCAGACTTACATGAATTACCTAAAAGAACACATGCACATTTCCTGAGTACATAGAGGGTGGGCCCTCATAATAATTTGGGCCCAATGATCTTCAGTCGGACCCCGATAGAAACAATCTATTTGAACATCCAAATGGTGAAAACCTGTCCTGGTTATAAAGGGCTTATTATAAGAGTGAGCTATGATATATTAAGGGTCCGGGCACATGGCACTGTCACAGGTCAGTTGGAAATTGCTATGAGTCTATATCATGGACACACTCTGTACTACCGTATGGTTTCTCCATATTCTTCACTATTATCAAAGCTTCTAGCCTTCCATTATATGGCAAGAATTGGAACATGAATTAAATAAATCTAAAGATACAACATGGGCCCTTTCCTAGGGTGTGGTGACCTTATGAGTATCTCTACTAAGGATTTAAGGGATGTGGCCTTCAGTTTCTCCAGACCCTGTCAATCTGGCTTCCTCTTCTGTGAGCATATTGAATTAAGTTCTGGAGTTTCTCAAGTGGCAATCAAGGTGGCTGATGGGTTTTCTCTAAGTTGATCAGGTTGTCCCATCTACCATAAGCTCATAGCCTAGCACAACACAGATCCTTAATAAAGCCTTCTGCATGATGTCTTAAAGGGTTTGTGTTGTTTCACAGTGTCACAGGCAAATTGAGATCCTACACCCTGTAACAGTACATGAAGTTCTCTGTGCTTTTCGTCGGGCAGTACAATCACTCACCAGTCACTGGTCTCACACATGGTCCAGCTGTTTCCTATTGAATCCTGCATTTCTCCACCTCTATTACTATTGGCTTTTTGAAATCCTCTTTGTTGACCAGAAGTTATCAGAAACAACTTCACAACATGTAGGTAAGAGCAATGGCCGACCAAATATCTCTTTACCTCTGATGTGTTGGGGTCAATGGTCCTGAGCGTTAGCATTTATCTCATGGGCATTTCTAAAAACAAGACCAAAGCAAATGGAAGCGAGCACCAAAATCAATAGTGTTTCATGCGGGAGAACATCTGGCATCCCATTCACCCGCCACTGTGGAATCATTTTATAGAGATGTTCAGGATCCCGGAGGACATGGAAATTTCCCCACCGATCCTCTGTATCCAATTCTAAGTGATGCAACATAAGAAGAATTGAGGGACTCCATAGAGGATATATTTCCCAGAACACCCAATTACATGAGCTTGTTTACAGCCTCGCAGGGAAAACATTGTTATTTTACGAAAAATAAATACAACTCAAATCTACTGGGAAACTATAGATTATTATTTACAGAAAATTATCTTTTCTACAGAGTCACTGGATGGACCATGGGGTGTTACCAAAGGTGTTTTCTGACCGCAGGGAAAGGGGTTGACTCACCAGTGGAGTTGATTCTTGGGGCCCACCAGTGGAGTTGAATCTTTGGGCCCACCAGTGGAGTTGATTCTTGGGGCCCACTAGTGGCGTTGATTCTTAGGGCAAACCAGTGGAGTTGATTATTGGGGCCCACCAGTGGAGTTGATACTTGGGGCCCACTAGTAGAGTTGATTCTTGGGGCCATCAGTGGAGTTGATTCTTCGGGCCTACCGGTGGAGTTGATTCTTGGGGCCAACCAGTGGAGCTGATTCTTGGGGCCCACTAGTAGAGTTGATACTTTGGACCCACCAGTGGAGGTGATTCTTTGGGCCCACAGTGGATGATTCTTCGGCCTACCGTGGAGTTGATTCTTGGGGTCAACCAGTGGAGTTGATTCTTGGGGCCACTAGTGGAGTTGATACTTGGGACCCACCAGTGGAGGTGATTCTTGGGGCCCACCAGTGGAGTTGATTCTTCGGGCCTACCGGTGGAGTTGATTCTTGGGGCCAACCAGTGGAGTTGATTCTTGGGGCCACTAGTGGAGTTGATACTTGGGACCCAACAGTGGAGGTGATTCTTGGGGCTCACTAGTGAAGTTGAGCCTACATTACGGTACATACTGCAGATGCCTCTTGCTCTCTGTCTCTCTTTCTCTACCTTTCTCCCTGAAACGTTTCCCCAGGCTTACCATGCCCAGGGGCCCACCCCACTCCCATGTGGGCCAGTCTGAGCCTGGTCACATGCTACATGACCCTAAATGAACACTATGTGGTTTGTAACAACAAGCCTTGATTTCAGCATCCTAGTATAACTAAGATGACATGAGGAGACAAAAGGATTTGAGCAAGCTACGTCCCGGGGAGAACCTTGTTTAATTCCACAAGATATTTAAAACTATCTCTAGAACCTGTCTGCAGCTTTACCCTAATAGTCATCTTCTCAGCGGGTCCTATGACACCAGAATCCAACACTGAGCAGATGCAATGTGCACTATTCAATACGTGATGTGTAGGAAGTATTGGGTGAATTACCAGACTTTGCCTCAAACTAATCAGTGGCTGAATTTTTGGTTTTAAGTGGAAATGTTATTCAGATAAACATGTGAGGCACCAACGCAAAATCTGAAAAAGTAGCAGCAACTTGTTATGGACAGCGGTAGTGGATCCTCTGGACCACCGCAAGCGATGGTATAAGCCAAGGCCACGGAGCGGAGTCTAAGTAGAACCCGGTTTTCACCAGAGCCCGCCGCAAAGCGGGATGGACTTGCTGCGGTGGGAAACTACCAGGTCACTTCCACTGACGTGACTTGCTTGCGGTGGTAGCCAAGGGTAAGCGTGGTACAGAATCATAAGGCATAGACGTAGTCGGGGACAGGCGGTAGGTCAGGGCTGGCGGCAAAGGTTCGTGGTCAAGAGACGTAGCAAGAGGGTCAGAACACAGTAGACAATAGGACGCACTTCGGAACTCTTTCTCTAAAGGCTCGGGGCACAATAGATTGGCGCGGAAGTGCCGGGGCGGTAACCTTATATAGGACCAGGGGCCAGCAATTAACCGCTGGCCCTTTAAATCTCAAAGAACTACCGCGCGCGCACGGCAGCCGGCAGAAAGCCGCACGGCGACAGGATCGAGGCCCGGTAAGTCCTGGCTCTCCGGGAAGCGAGTGCACCTGCAGCGCCACTCGTTCCCGGAGCGGGGAGGGGGGGGGCACGAACGGGACACCGGTGTGCTTGCAGCCCGACCCACGGCTGCGGGACCACCCGTGACAGTGCCCCCCTCCTTAGGCCTACCCCTCTTTCTTGAAAAAATAAATTTCTTCAGTAGGTCACGATCCAAGATGTTATCCTCCGGCTCCCAAGACCTCACCTTCGGCCCGAATCCTTCCCAATGAATGAGGAAATATCGCCTCCCTCTGATAGACTTCATAGCCAGAATCTCTTTCACTGTGAACACGTTGCAGCCATGGAAGCCCAAGAGGATCGCCGACGAAGACCTAGGTAGCATGTGGAAGGAGATCTTTTCTTTGTGCAGGGCCCCCACCTGGGGGGACACCGGCCTGGTGATGTACTGGATGGAGTCGCTCAGTAGTTCCCCAGAGATGGATGAAATCACCAAGGGTTTTTCCAGCCGGACCAGTGGCAGACGATATCAAGAGACCAGGGAGGCATGGATAAAGTTCACGGCAGAACCAGAATCCAGGAAGGCAGGGGCCTGAAACGAGAGGCCAGCATGCCTCATAACTTGTACCGGCATCGTCAACCATGGAGAGGAAGAATTAGCACCTAGGGACGCCTCTCCTATGGGACCAAGGTGCGAGCATTTCCCGGCCGCTGGGGACGTAGCGGGCAGACTCAGTGGAAGTGATCCGGGCTGGCACAGCCAGCGACGAGACAGCTCCTGCTCTGACAAGTGAGCACGCACCACCTGCATGGGCTCCGTATTGGAAGGTTGCGGAAACGTCTGTGGCGGCCTCTGGAACACAGGGGCTAGTCGAGGCAGACTGCGAGGATGTACGACGTCTCGTTCCTGGCGGAGTTCCTGCTGTCTCTCGGCGAAACGTACATCAATGCGGGTGGCCAAGTGGATGAGTTCGCTCAGAGATGATGGAAGGTCTCTGGCGGTCAATGCGTCCTTCACTCTGCTGGATAGACACTTCTTAAAGGTGGCGCAAAGGGCTGCGTCATTCCAGGATAGCTCCGAGGCCAGAGTACAGAATCGTACGGCATATTCTCCCACAGAGGAGTCTCCCTGGCGAAGGTTCAAAAGCGCTGTCTCGGCAGAAGACGCACGCGCTGGTTCCTCGAAGACGCCACGAAACTCCTGGATGAAGGTCTGTAGGTCTGCGGTCACTGAGTCATCTCTGTCCCAGAGGGGTGGTGCCCAAGCCAGGGCCTTCCCGGAGAATAGGCTGACCACGAATGCCACGTTTGCCCTTTCTGTGGGAAACTGATCGGCCTTCAGTTCGACGTGCATGGAGCATTGAGTTATGAAGCCCCTGCAAAGCTTCGGGTCCCCGTCGAACTTGGATGGTAGTGGAAGCCGAAGCTTTGGGCCCACCGTAGCCAAAGGAACAGGAGGCGTAGGAGACACCACTGGCGGAGGTGACGGCTGCTGCTGAGGCAGGAGGAGCTGTCGCACCATGTCGGACAGTTGATCCAACTGCTGTGCCTGTTGCGCAATCTGCTGTGACTGCTGGGCGACAATGGACGTGAGATCCGCAATACTGGGCAGAGGCACCTTGGTGGGATCCATGGACGGATCTAACTGTTATGGACAGTGGTAGTGGATCCGCTGGGCCACCGCAAGCGATGGTATAAGCCAATGGCAGGGAGCGGAGTCTAAGGCCCGGTTCATACGGCTTATTGCCGACGTAATTGAGGGACGGATTTTGCCCGCAATTACGCCGTGTGCTCGGCAGCGGGGGCGGGGCGGGGGGCCGGCAGCCCACCGGCCCATAAACATTCGTTATTCACGGCGCGTACACGCCGTAAATAATTGACATGCCCCTTTCTCCCCGCCCAGCGTGGAGGAGAGACGGAATCCATAGTTCTCTATGAGAACTGTGGATTACCGTAATGGCTGGGACGGATTCCAGCTGTATTGCAGCGCAGTACGGCACGCAATACGGCTGCAATCCGTCCCTGCAACAAGCCGTATGAACGGCCCCTAAGTAGAACCCGGTTTTCACCAGAGCTCGCCGCAAAGCGGGATGGACTTGCTGCGGCGGGAAACTACCAGGTCACTACCCCTAACGTGACTTGCTTGCGGTGGTAGCCAAGGGTAAGCGTGGTACAGAATCGTAAGACGGAGATGTACTTGGGGACAGGTGGTAGGTCAGGGCAGACGGCAAAGGTTCGTGGTCAAGAGACATAGCAAGAGGGTCAGAACACAGCAGACAATAGGACACACTTCGGAACGCTTTCTCTAAAGGCTAGGGGCACAATAGATCTGGCGCAGAAGTGCCGCGGCAGTAAACTTATATAGGCAATAAACCAATTACTGGCGCGCTGGCCCTTTAAATCTCAGAGAGCCGCACGGGGACAGGAGCGCGGCCCGGTAAGTACTGGCTCTCGGGGAAGCGAGTGTGCCCGTGGCGCCACTTGTTCCCGGAGCGGGGGGGCACGGACGGGACACGGGTGTGCCCGCAGCCCGACCCAGGGCTGCGGGACCACCCATGACACAACTGACTATGTAAAATTTATAATACCTGTGTCTTCTTATGTGGTGACCATTGAATGCTATCTCTGCACCTCCTATAGCTATGCTCTCGCTCCCTTCATCCTCCAAAGTTAAAGTTAGTTGTTGGAGTTCTATTTAGTCTGTTTTTAATGACACAACACGACAAATGTTAACTTTTTTCCACCTACATAGACATATAAGGGCTTTTATTTTGTGGGAGAAAATGAACTTTCTAACGGTGTCATTTATCCTACCATAGTGCTGTATAGCGAAAAACAAAACACAAGGCCAAGCGCCCCTTGTGTTTGGACAGATGAATAATACTTGGTCAGTGTTGCACTAACCTGGTGATGTTGCGCAAGAGGACCTGAGGAAACTCTGCTTAGAGAGAAACGCGTAGTCCATACCCTTTTATCCCTTGTTATGTCCTAATTAAACGTCTGTTTGTTTTAATAAATAGTCTTAGCGCCTTATATACCTCATGTTATAGCTGCTTTTTAGCGCGAATATATTATCCTACCATAGAATATACTGGGGAACCGCAAAAAAATTCTACAGGTTGATTTGCATCCGCCAATACCAAATATGTAGGGTTTCCGTTATGTTATGGTGGTGTAGAAAAAATTCCAAACATTTTCTATTTTTGAAATTTGCGCTGCGGCGCTGTTTTGTGCAGCCAATAACTTTTTTTTTGTACTAACACCTACGGACGTCAGTGAGGCGGCATTGTTTGCGGCTGAAGTGCACTTTTTATTGCTACCAGTTTGGAATTCATGCGACTTTTTAAATCACTTTTATTCCAATTTTTATAGGACATGAAATGACAAAAAAAAAAACCCCCGCAATTTTGGTGTTTGGAATTTTTTTTCTTCTACGGTGTTCAGCCTACGGGATAAGTGATGTTGTATTTTTATAGATCGGACTTTTTCGGACGCGGCGATACCAAGTATGTGTAAAATTTTTTATTATTTTATTGTTTTGATTTGAACTTTTAATACTTTTTAATTTTTTTTTTATATATATAGTAGTTTAACCACTTACCGACACCGGACATATGAGTACCTCCTGAAGCCAGTAAGGGTCTTTGTAGCAGGAACTAAATCAATGAGAAACCGTGCCGCACACCGTTCCTCACTGCGATCAGGACACCTGCGGCGAAATAGCGGGGCCCAGATCGCTTAACATGGCAGCTGGAAGCCTTGTGAAGGCTTCCATCACCACCATGTTCTCGATTTCTCTAATTCCGGCACCAGGCAGGAAGTGGGAAACCGCCCTCTTTGTGCACCATAATGCATTGTGTACACTTCATACAGTTCATACATTTCTTGTGGTGGCCAAGTTCTCCTTGTGCAATGTTCTGCTTTCATCCTGCTGCCCCACGTGCAGAGGAAACACATGGACTTTGTAGAATCACTTTGCAATCAATTTGCAATAACCATTACTTTCAAATCTGCACAAACAGCATGAGCCCCTGATGATCCTTGTATTTTGTGCTGTCCAAAATAAATGCTAGATTTTCATAGGTTTCTCTCAGGGTTATACAATGTGCAGAGACTTGTAGAAAAATTAGTGGTCAGCACTCACATCCCATAGCAACCAATCAGAGACAATAGTAACCAATCAGAACTCATAGTGACCAATCAGAGCCAATAGTAACCAATCAGAGCTCATAGCAACCAATCAGAGCCCATAGTAACCAATCACAGCCCATAGCAACCAATCAAGGCTCATAGCAACCAATTACAGCCCATATAACCAATTATAGCCCATAGCAACCAATCAGAGCTCATAGCAACCAATCACAACCCATAGCAACTAATCAGATCTTTAATTTCCTATACTGCTCTGGAAATATAAAAGCTGAGCTCTGATTGGTACATATGATCTCTGATTGGTTGCTATGGGCTCTGATTGGTAGCTATGGGCTCTGATTGGTTGCTATGGGCTCTTGTTGCTATGAGCTCTGATTGGTCGCTATGGACTCTTGTTGCTATGAGCTCTGATTGGTCGCTATGGTCTCTTGTTGCTATGAGCATTGATTGGTTGCTATGAGCTCTGATTGGTTGCTATGGGCAACACAGACAGTCTTACCGCCAGACAGTTTTCATACACAAGGCCCAGTTTCTGCAAGTGAAAATAATGAAAGAAATAAATGAAAATTTGACTTGCCAACAATTTGCTGACATGAATTTGCTAATAGAGAGCTGTTTATTATATATCCATACTCCATATTCTCTTAAAGCCTCCATTGTCTTACACAAGAGAAACACAATTTCCTAACATCAACTTCCCCCATGGAGGAGATTATCACCATGCTGTTTCACAGGGCCACAGCCAGTTTAACCCCATAAGCCGAACGCCTGAAAAGTAGTTGATGACCAGAACATTTTTTTTAGGTTTTGCTTCCTTGCGTTTCAACAGTGGTAACTTTTTTATTTTTTCAATGACGCAGTTGTATGAGGCCTCGTTTTATCCGGGAGAAGTTGTACTTTATGGGCGAATAGTTTAAATTCACTTGCAAATAATTGCAGAATTTTTTTTACATTTTTTTTTATTTTTTTTTTGCACTATTCACATTTCACACTTAATAACTTGTTAGATTATTCTACAGGTTATTACGGTCGTTTGGATCCCTAATAGGTCTAGTTTTTTTTTTGTGTGTAATCTTTTTTTTTTTACACGTGGTATTGTATTAGCATAATCATATATGCTAATGCATTGTAATCTGTGTCAGTTTGACTCAGGCAGCAGTTAGGGAAGCACACAGGCTACCCTGATCACTGGCTTCTTACACAGACAGCCCTGGGGCTACTCTCGGTCCCCAGGGCTGACTGTGCAGCCGATCCCGAGCTCTGTCAGGTCACCGGGAGTCCCGATCACCCGTCAGAGCAGGGAAACCCTTTGATTTCGCTGTGGTGACGAACTGCAACAATCAAGGGGTTAAAGCACCGGGGTGCAGAGGTTTCCCCCACTCCCCCGTTGCTCATAGGAGATGCTCTGGGATCAGGGCTGTGTAGTACAGCCCTGATCTCAGCGCTGCTGCAGCGCCGGGCGCCACAAACTCCGATGTCTGCAGCGACGCCAAAAGATGCTGGACGGCCGTTAAGGAGTTAAGGCTTCCACTTCCTGTTCAGGCTGTGGATGTTTATATAGCTTCAGACTCCCTCTTCCTGTTCAGGCTGTGGGCCGTTCTACAGCTTCAGACTCCTTCTTCCTGTTCAGGCTGTGGGTCGTTCTACAGCTTCAGGCTCCCACTTCCTGTTCAGGCTGTGGACGGTTCTACAGCTTCAGGCTGCCACTTCCTGTTCAGGTTGTCGGAGGTTTTACATCTTCAGGCTACCACTTCCTGTTCACGCTGTGAGCAGTTCTACAGAAGTGACTGACATTTCAGTTCTGCTATTCCTAGTTTAACCAGTTAGAGGGACTTTAATGCTGGAAATCACAGAAAAGCACAGAGCAGGTTACAGAGCACTAAAGTTTTAAAGTTTATCAGTAAGAAAGATAAACAAGCACCAGGGCTGCTGATAAGACACAGCAGGAAGTGACATCACCATCCCAGCTAGAGCGCTAGAGCAAGATGAGGTGATTGGTAACCTAGGGAAGCATGAGGTTAGAACTGCTCTAGATCTAAAAGGAAGCAAAATCCGAACAGCAGCATACTTGGTAATAGTCTTTATTTACCTTTGCTGACATATTTAAAATTAACTAATGTGGTGAGATTAGCCCTTAAAATAGTAACACAAACAGAATCAAAGTTGTTGAATTTTGTTAATAAAAGCATTCTGTCATTGAAGGGGTTTTCCAAATGTTTTAAAAACATTTCTGCTCTATATCCAGTGCACTGCACTATAAATTCAGTTGGTACTCACCTCTCCCACTGTTCTGGCACCACTGGAGTTCTGGTGTCCTCTGCTCCTCCCCACCACTGATGATATCCTGCGACCATGAGTGGTCATGTGTCTGCATGTATGGCCCGTGACTGGTTACCCCATCATCTGCTGACGGCAGTGGTTGGCTTACGGTCACATGAGCTGTGAACAAGATGTTATTTTTTGGAGTCCCGGCAGCTCTGGGATGGTGGCGTCAGGAATGGTGAGTATTGGTTTAAAGGGGGTTCCAAGACTTTTTAAAACCTCCCTACCACCTCTGACTGTTCTTACATAGAAATGACCCCATGTTTACCATTCCAGCACTGCCAGAACTCCAATGTCCCTCACTGATGATGTCATGTTCATGAATCACGTTACGCTGCAACCAATCTGCATGTACATCATATGACCACAGAGGTCATTGATTGGCTGGAGCATCATGTGACCCATGAACATGACATCATCAGCGAGGGACGCATGGGAACACTGAAGCTCTGGAACGATGGAGACTGGAGAGGAAAGTATGAAGTAATTTTCTTTTTTTAGCACAGAGGAAGGTGGGAGGGAGGTTTTTTTTTAAAAAAAAAAAATCTTGGAAAACCCTTATTTTTAATTTTAGCGCGGGAGGGAGGGAACTTTTTACAAGACTTGGAAACCCCCTTTAACATCTTTCCTTAATAAAAACTTACAATGTTTTCAAGACAAAAGATTCAGAATCTATTCTCAACTTGAAGCTTGTTGTAGAGCTCTCTTTACAGCAGATTTCACCTGCTTGTTCCTCAGGCTGTATATAAAAGGGTTTAGCATTGGGATAATAAGACAAAACACTACACTGATGACCCGATCATTGGCTGGAGATAAGATGGAGCTGGGTCGAAAATACATAAATATGACTGTGCTGTAGTAGATGATTACCATGGTGAGGTGAGAGGAGCACGTAGAGAAGGTTCTCCATCTTTCATCGGAGGTTTGTAGCTTTAGTACAGCTCTGATGATGAAAATGTAGGACCCCAAGACGAAGAACACTGGACCAAGGATTATGACAGAGCATTCAATGAATACAACCAACTGCTCTGTGGTAGAAAACACTGAACAGAACAACAATTCCACCATCGGTTCATCACAGAAGAAATGAGGTATAACCCAGCTACAGTGACGGCGAGAAGAATTTATGACTGTGTAGAGAGTTGAGTGAAGGCTTACGATGACCCATGAGGAGGCCACCAGATAGATACAGGTCCTCCTACTCATGATGCTGAAGTAACGCAATGGATGGCAAACTGCAGAGTACCGATCAAATGCCATGATTGCCAGAAGAAAACTGTCCATGTTACCGACTGCCAGGAAGAAGAAGAGCTGCATGAAACAGTGATGGAAGGAGATGTAGGTGTCTCCAGAGAGGAGTCCATACAAGGCCCTTGGAATGGTAATAGATGTGAAGCTAATATCCACCAAGGCCAGATTCCCCATTAGGATGTACATCGGAGTTTGGAGTTGAGGTTGCGATATGATAAGCATGGAAATGGAGACGTTTCCTACAATGCAGATGATGTACGCTCCCAAGAAGATGGAGAAGAGAGGAAGGAGAAGGTGAGGAGTCTCCGAGAAGCCCAGTAATATGAATCCACCATGTGTCTCATTAGTCAACTCCATTATAAAGGTGATGAAATGGTGGAGGGGTGAGGCACAATGTCTCTTTTGTTATCTCCAAGACCTTACATATTCACCTGTGAAAATATAAAATAGCAAGTCAAAAATGAGTAGAAGACCACACACATTAGTATAAAGCACATAACATTTCTGGGATGTAACACTATGTCTCAATATATGGCCCCAACACAATCCATAGAAGGCCTTTCACAGAAAGCATGTTTTAGGAAGGTTGGAGGACCCCGAAAACACTTGGTAATAACAGGAATGAGATATGGTCTGTTCCAAACCTTGCTGACGGGGTGAGGTGGAAGGAGGTTTGGGGTGTAAGTGTACATAAAGTTGGGCAATCCCTATGGTGGGTAGCCAACATTAGGGAGGGAGTCTTAGGGAGCTGTCATGAACAGCCTCTGTTTGTTGGCTGATGTGTGAGGACTCTTTGGCCACGGCCGGCACGTGCCCCAATATGTGACGTGTATGTGACATTCCACTCTTCCTAGGGGTACTTTAGGTCAGCTGTATACCATTTCACAGAAAACTTTCGATCCAGGTGGGCACAGGGAGGCACAGGGAGTGAGAGAGGATAGCCCATGTCACTGTCGGCGTGGCACATCACTTGCCCACATAAGACCTCATAACATAACACAGGTGTGTGGATTCATGGATCCAGCCCAGCCCAAGATTAAATTTGAATATTTAATTGCGCTTAGGGCACACTAGACAAAACACTACATACACAGTGAATACAGAGATAAATAATGGTCAGATATGCAAATACAGGTATGGGGCTACAAGCAGGATATAGTAGACAAGGTACAAGTCAGTTACCTGGTATCAGTCCTTAACACGGTGCAGCCACATGGGGGTGTGTGATGTAAGCGAGTTCCTGGTTCCTTCTGATATGCTATCACCGCATAACCCCCTCAAAAAACAACAACAAGCTAATGCCCATCACACACTTTTGACCCTAGCTGGTCTCACCCCCACATGCCCCTGGGTTGGTTTCATGCCCCTATCCCCTCTGAGCCAACTAGCTTGAACCTCATAATCTAGAATGGGTCTAAGCTTCTCCCGGAAAGGTTACAGAAAGGCATCTTCGGTACTTTCGGACCCGGCTGAGCCCCAGCTATGTTCTGATACCAAACATGGCTTAGCTTCCAGATTCCTACTAGCAGTTCTCTGGATCTTCCTATCTCACTATCTCCCCATATCTCCTGGGTCCAGGAAAGGAAGGAGACTCAGGTGGGCATGCGTTTCATTCCCAAGTTCTCAAATATGGAACCAGTATGCTGGTATGATGTGTAACTATTCCAGAATTCTTCAGCTCTGACTGTTGATACCTTTGGTCCCAAGGAGTCTGCTAGACGTGTAAAATTAAGGCCCTTTGAAGCAGGATCCCCCCACTAGGACTTATTTCCAATGCAAAGGAGTGCTAACATGGTTCGCACCTTAATTGAGAAATGTTTAAGTGAGGCCCTCTGACTTCACATGACCCAGTGAGTTACTTGGATCAAACTATATATTACATGCATCACAGATGTCTATGCAGTATCTCACAAAAGTGAGTACACCCCTCACATTTTTTGTAAATATGGTATTATATCTTTTTATAGGACAACACTGAAGATAGGACACTTTAATGCAATGTAAATTAGTCAGTGTACAGCTTGTATAACAGTGTAACTTTAGTGTGCCCTCAAAATAACTCAACACACAGCCATCAACATCTAAACCACTGGCTACAAACGTGAGTACACCCCGAACTGAAAATGGACGAATTGTGCCCAATTTGCCCTTTTCTTCCATGGTGTCAAATGCCTCATTAATGTTACAAGGTCTCAGGTGTGAACGGAGAGCAGGTGTGTTAAATTTTGTGTTACTGCTCTCACACTCTCTCATACAGGTCACTGGAAATTCAACATGGCTCCTCATGGCAAAGAACCGTCTGAGGATCTGAAAAAAAGAATTGTAGCTCTACATAAAGATGACCGAGGCTATAAGAAGATTGCCAACACCCTAAAACTGAGCTGCAGTATGGCGGCCAAGACCATACAGCGATTTAACAAGACTTCCTCAGCTAGCCTTGCCATGGGTTGCCCAAAACTTTAAAGTGACATGCTAAGCTCATATTCCATAATTTTTTTTTTTAAAAAATCGAATACAAGTCTTCAGCTTTGCTGAAAGGGTTATAGGGGTGGGGATCCCCTTCAGTGCTAACCAAATGCTGTACACACAGAAAAAAGGTCTCTGACGTCGTCCCAAAGGATGCACTTCAAAAGAAAATCATTAAAAACCCCACAACATTTGCTGAAGAAAACAACAAGGACAGGATTACTGGTCCCAATGGCATGTGCTCGGGGCCCCAAGAAAAACTTATTTGGTTCGATGGTGTAAAGCATGTGTTGCGCAATTGGGGTGGGAGTACAAAGACAAGTTGCCCTTCCCTACAGTCAAGCAGGTGGTGGGACTGTCGGTTTGGGGACTGCATGATTCTGCCAAGAGGGGAGCATAAATACCAACATGACTGGCATCTGAAAAAAAGCATGATCCCCCCCCTTCAGGGCTGCGGGGGATTCAACATTAAAACGACCCCAAACACCTCCAAGACCACAAACTCCCTTGCTTAAGAAAAAGTGTAAAGGGTCGGGACGGCCAAGCATGACAACCTAACCCTTTTGAGCACTGGGGCATCCTCAAACAAAGGGGTGGGGGACACAAGTCTCTAAAACCAAACCGTCCGTGATGTCGTCATGGAGGGGGGAAAATTCCCATGGCTGCAACCTGTAAGCTCTAGTAACTCCATGCTGAAGAATTAAGCAGGCTGGAAAATAATGGGGCACACAAAATACTGACACTTTAAGCACAATTCTCCTTGTCACTTAGGGGTTTTCTTTTCTTCCCTTTTTTCCTTGGGGGTTACTCACTTTGTTGCCAGCAGTTTAGCATTTGAATCTGTTTGTTGAGTTTTTTGAGCGCACCAAATTGACATAGTTATACAAGCTGTGCACTGACTACTTTACATTATATCAGTGTCCTATCTTCATTGTTTTCCTATGAAAAGATATAATACAGTATTTACCAAAAAGGGAAGGGGTGTACTTTCTTTTGTGCATATTTTACACATAACATTTTTAAAGGGATTTGTTCAGTCGAGCCTTGAGGAATTCCATGGGAAAAGACCGAAATACTCTTTTAAAAACTAATTTTGGGAATACTGCCAGAGGATCTTCGGGGGGGGCCCAGCTCTAAAACATTTTGTGCCCCTTAATGAGGGGGCCCCAAGACAATTCTTTGGACTGTTTTTTAAATTTAGCCATTCCTCCTAAACTGTCCTGTGCATGATGACTTCAAAGCAGACTTTCATGAATTAAAGTAACTGCGTGTTCCTGTTAAAATAGAGGGTGGGCCCTCACATAATTTCCGTGCTGGGCCCCAATGATCTTCATCCGACCCAAAAAAACAATCTATTTAACATCCCAAAAAGGTGAAAACCGCCTGGTTATAAAGGGCTTATTTAAGAGGACTATGAATATTAAGGTCCGGACATGGCACGGGCACAGGTCAGTTGGAAATTGCTATGAGTCTATATCATGGACACACTCTGTACTACCGTATGGTTTCTCCATATTCTTCACTATTATCCATTATATGGAAAGAATTGGAACATGAATTGAAAAATCTAAAGGTACAATATGGGCCCTTTCCTAGGTTGTGGTGACCTTATGGGTATCTCTACTAAGGATCTCTACTTTCTCCAGACCCTGTCAACCTGGCTACCTCTTATGTGTGCATAGTAAATTAAGTTCTGGAGTTTCTCAAGGTGGCCGATGGGTTTTCTCTAAGTTGATCAGGTTGTCCCATCTACCATAAGCTCATAGCCTAGTACAACACAGATGCTTAATAAAGCCTTCTGCATGAGGTCTTAAAGGGTTTGTATTACCATGCTGTTTTACAGAGTCGCAGGCAAATTGAGATTCATACTACCTAGTCATGCTTTGGGTGGTTCTACAGTAGTGATTGGTATTTCAGCTCTGCTATTACTAGCTATTCCTATTACAATTATATGAGTGCTTAAGGTTTATAATCTGTAATGTGCAATGCTACAGAACTCTAAGGTTTAAAACTTGTTGTTAAAGGTAATGTGTCATCAAAAATGACTTATTGTTTAACTCACATTTTTTAAAGAATTTTTGGCTATTTTTTTTAATTTTCCATATCACTTTCAATATTTTTTAATAATTCTTAAGTCCTGCAGTTTTCATTTTGGCCACTTTGTCTAATAATTGTCTGACACTTCCTGTTCTGTAGAGAAAGATTCTCAGTTGTCTGCTCATTATCAGCACAAAGAGGGTCAAACTGAAAGGAGACACCAGTGTGAATAGATAACACAGGATCCACCAGTCACAATAACAGATGTTACAGTTCACCCTTTCACCTCCCTGCACACTGATTTCTTCCCAGGTCACAGAGCATGACTAGAAGACTCTCCTATAGAAGTAAATGGGACTGAGTCAGTCTTAAGTCTCCTATGTGCATGAAGCTGCTGTACAGCATCTCTCTGACTGCTGTTAAAGCAGTGCAAACAAGGCCTAGTGGCCAAAGTGAAAACTGCAAGACTTAAGAATTATTAAAAAATATTGAAAGTGATATGAAAAACTAAAAAAAACCTCCAGAAATTCCTAAAAAATGTGTTTAAAAACAGGACTTAAACAATGACTCATTTCTTGATGACACATTCCCTTTAATTTAGGTAAACATAACTCCTGTGCTAGAGACAAGACTCAGCAGGGAGTGACTCACCATGGTTGGAAGGCAGCTTGGAGCAATCAGATAAGAGAAAAAGCGGGGAGGGTGGTTGGAGAAGAGAAGAGAAACTATCTTCTTTATCTGATAAACAAAGCAAAATCAAAACAGCAATTTATTTAGTTATAGTCTACATTTACTATTTACTACATGTTAAAACCTAATCATTGCGGTGAGAAAAACTCTTTAGGGAGTCATGAAAACAAATTATTATTATATAGGAAGCTCTATATTCCCAGTCCCGCACCCTGTAACAGTACATGAAGTTCTCTGTGCTTTTCGGCGGACAGGACAATCACTCACCAGTTAATGGTCTCACACATGGTCCAGCTATGTCCTATTGAATCCTGCATTTCTCCACCTCTATTACTATTGGCTGCCTGAAACCCTCTTTGTTGACCAGAAGTTCTTCAGAAACAACTTCACAACATGGAGGGAAGATCAATGGCCGACCAAATATCTCTTTACTGCTGATGTGTTGGGGTCGATGGTCCTGAGTGTAAGTATTGGTATCATGGGCATTTCTGAAAAACAAGACCAAAGCAAATGAAACCGAGCACCAAAATCAATGGTGTTTCATGTGGGAGAACACCTGGCATCCCATTTAGCCGCCACTGTGGAACCATCTTATAGAGATGTTCAGGATCCCGGAGGACATGGACATTTCCTCACAGATCATCTGTTTCCAATTCTAAGCTGAGGCGACATATGAAGCATTTGTGGGACTCCATAGAGGATACATTTCCCAGAACACCCAATTACCGTATCTTGTTTACAGCCACGCGGGGAAAACATTGTTATTTTATGAAAAATAAATACGACTCAAATCTAATGGGAAACCATAGATTATTATTTACAGAAAATTATCATTTCTACAGAGTCACTGGATAGACCATTGGGTGTTACCAAAAGTGTTTTCTGACCACAGGGAAATGGGTTGTCCAGCGGTTAAAAAAAACTTTCATAAAATAAAATAGATAATACTTACCCTTACACGTCCTGGCACTCCTGGGTGGCAAAGACTCTTGAGGTCCTCTGTTGGGTTTTGTTTACATGACAGTATCAAGGACAAGTGACTGGGTTTAGACACATAGAAAAACTTTTGCTAAAAATTAAAATCCCAGGTCCAAAAAAGAATAGAAAAGGTTATGGACCCACCAGTAGAGTTGATTTGTGGGGCCCACTAGTGGAGGTGATTCTTGGGGCCAACCAGTGGAGTTGATTCGTGGTGACAACCAGTGAAGTTGATTCTTGGGACCCACCAGTGGGGTTGATACTTGGGGCCAACCAGTGGAGTTGATTCTTGGGGCCCACCAGTGGAGTTGATACTTGGGGCCCACCAGTGGAGTTGATTCTTTGGGCCACCAGTGGAGTTAATTACTGGGGCCCGAGTATGTAGTTTATTCTTGGGACCCACCAGTGGAAGTGATTCGTGGGGCCCACCAGTAGAGTTGATTCTTGGGACCCACCAGGGGATGTGATTCTTGGGACTCACCTGTGGAGTTGATTTGTTGGGCCAGTAGTGGAGATAATTCTTGGGGATCACAGGTGGAATTGATTACTGGGGCCCAACTATGGAGTTAATTCTTGGGACCTATCTGTTGGGTTGATTCTTGGGGCCCAGCTGTTGGGTTGATTCTTGGGGCCCAGCTGTTGGGTTGATTCTTGGGGCCCAGCTGTTGGGTTGATTCTTGGGGCTCACTATTGGAGTTGAGCCTGCCATTACTGTACATACTGCAGATGCCTCTTGCTTTCTGCCTTTCTTTCTTTGCTTTTCTCACTGAAAAGTTTCCCCAGGCCTACCCTGCCCAGAGGCCCACCCCACTCTCCTGTGGGCCAGTCTGAGCCTGGTCACATGCTACATGCTCCTAAATGAGCGCTGTGTGGTTTGTAACAACAAGGCTTGATTTCAGCATCCTAGTATAACTAAGACGAGACAAAAGGATTTGAGCAAGCCACATCTCGGGGTGAACCGTGGTTAATTCCACAAGATATTTAAAAATATCTCTAAAACCTGTCAGCAGGTGTACCCTAATAGTCATTTTCTCAGCGGGACCTATAAAACCAGAATCCAACACTGAGCAGATGCAAGGTGCACTATTCCATACGTGATGTGTAGAAAGTATCGGGTGAATTTCCAGACTTTGCTTCAAGCTAATCAGTGGCTGAATTTTTGGCTTTAAGTGGAAATGTTATTCAGATAAACGTGTGAGGCCCCGATGCAAAATCTGAAAAAGTAGCAGTAACTTACTATGTAAGATTTATAAAACCTGTGTCTTCTTATGTGGTGACCATTGAATGCTATCTATGCACCTCCTATAGCTATGCTCTCGCTCCCTTCATCCTCCAAAGTTAAAGTTAGTTGTTGGAATTCTATTTAGTCTGTTTTTAATGACACAATACGACAAATTTTAACTTTGGAAAAATAACAGCGACCATTTATGGTTATCTTTATTAAATCAAATGTGCTGATTCCAAATCTATATTCAGTTTTGCTGTGGCTGTAGTTTTTTGTTGTAACTTTAACAATGGTATTATCTGATGCATACTAATTACTAACAAGCCGTGCGTTTTTTGTTGTTGTTGACATGTTTGTTGTTCCCTCCTCGCCTTCCCGGAGCCATAACTTTTTTACTTTTCCACCTACATAGACATATGAGGGCTTTTATTTTGCGGGACAAGATGTACTTTCTAATGGTATTTTTCACTGTATTATAGAATATACTGGAAAACAGCAAAAAAATTCCAAGTGGGACAAATTGTGAAAAAAACTAACTTGTGGCATGTTTGCCGGTGTTTTGTTTTTGCCGAGTTAAATCTTTGGTGCATATAATGTGTTATCTGTATTCTACAGATTGATACGAATCCAGCAATATCAAACATGTAGGGTTTCCGTTATGTTTTGGTGACGTAAAAAAAAATTTCAAACATTTTCTACTTTTGAAATTTGCGCCGTGGCGCCATTTTGTGCGACCAATAACTTTTTTGTACCTACACCTACGGATGTGAGTGAGGCGACATTTTTTGTGGGCTGAAGCGTACTTTTTATTGCTACCAGTTTGGAATGCATGCAACTTTTTTGATCACTTTTATTCCAATTTTTATAGCACATGAAAAAACCCAAAAAAACACAGTTTTGGTGTTTGGAACTTTTTTTTCTTCTATGGTGTTCAGTGCACAGGATAAATGATGTTATATTTTAATAGATCGGACTTTTTCGGATGCGGTGACACCAAATATGTGTAATATTTTTATTTTTTTATTTGTAAAATGACGAAAGGGAGTGATTTGAACTTTTAATACTTTTTTATTTTTTTATACTTTAAACTTTTTCTTTTTTTTTTACTTTAACATTGAGTCCCCCAAGGGCGGTTCACCACTTGGGGGCGCAATTGTTAATACAGCCTAATGCATTGCATAGACTACAGGTGTCAAACTGCGGCCCTCCAGCTGTTGGGAAACTACAACTCCCATCATTCATTTATATAATCTATAACAGTGGGGATGATGTGAGTTGCAGTTACCCAACAGCTGGAGGGCCGCAGTTTGACACCCCTGGCATATACAATGCATTAGGGTGGACCAAGATGGTGTTTCCCCACTTCCTGTCTGGGGCCGGAAATGGGAAAATTCAATACATGGCAGCGAGGGAGGCCTTCACAAGGCTTCCCGCTGCCATGTCCAGGCATCAGATACTTGAAGTTATACTGCAGGGACTCCTATCAGAGTGAAAAATGGTGCGCGGTGCGCTCGAAAACTCCGAGGCATGTACGATCGCGGGTCGGCAAAGTGCGGCGCATTGCAGCGCTCGGCAGCTCCGACAGGCAGACCTGGTTGATTCTGGTCTAAATGCTCCGGCAGAGGCGAAGTGAAGCGAGAACGGAACATGCGAGGAAACATAGAAGATCGCAAAAGAAATCTCGGCGCTCAGCTCCGTGCAGCAGGAGTATGATTCCAAAAAATCGCCTTTATAAAGGCGTAAAACAATCTCAGAAAAAGAGCTCAAACCTCAAAAATAAAAAATAATTTAAAAAAAATCACTTTCCAAAAATCTAGAATGGCGCAATATCAAGAATTAGGATATTGGAAATTGCCGGAAAATACAGTAATTCAAATTCTGAAAGCTATTCTCATTGGTCGGCATAAACCAGCCAATCAGAATAGGAGCGACAGTGAACCATTAAAACCTATGGAGAACTATTGACCAATCAAAATCAAAGGTGGGACAGTTCAAAATACAGTAAAAATACAGAAAAGAGCTGGTTGGTTGAGCTAGCGGGGGCTTGGCTATCTCGGCCAATCAGAATAGGAGCGACAGAGACCCATTATAACCTATGGAGAAATATAGACCAATCAAAATCAAAGGCGGGATAGTTCAAAATACAGTCAAAATACAGAAAAGAGCTGATTGGTTGAGCTAGCGGGTGCTTGGCTATCCCAGCCAATCAGAGCGTGAGCTACTTGTCCCATTGTAGTCTATGGAGAGATCGGTGCAATGCAATCTCGGCTCTCAGCACCGTGCAGCATGGAGTCTGATTAAAAAAATCATTTTTATTAAGTGTAAATCATTATCAGATAAAGAGCTTAAACCTTCTCTAAAAACAAATCAGTTAAATCCCTAACAACGCGTTTGTCGCCGAGACCGGCGCTACATAGGGAATTGCAATATAGAGAATTGCCGGGAAATACAGTAATTCAAATTCTTTAAGCTCTTCTCATTGGTCGGCATAAACCAGCCAATCAGAATAGGAGCGACAGTGAACCATTATAAACTATGGAGAAATATTGACCAATCATATTCAAAGGCTGAAATCAAATGATAAGACTACAGAAGTTGTCCCGATGTGTATATAAATTGATCAGAGCGTCGAGATTGCAATGCGCCCATCTCTCCATAGACTACAATGGGAGAAGTAGCTCGCGCTCTGATTGGCTGGGATAGCCAAGCCCCCGCTAGCTCAACCAATCAGCTCTTTTCTGCATTTTTACTGTATTTTGAACTGTCCCGCCTTTGATTTTGATTGGTCAATATTTCTCCATTGTTTTAATGGGTCCCTGTCGCTCCTATTCTGATTGGCTGGATAGCCAAGCCCCGCAAGCTCAACCAATCAGCTCTTTTTCTGCATTTTTACTCTATTTTGAACTGTCCCGCCTTTGATTTTGATTGGTCAATATTCTCCATAGGTTTTAATGGGTCCCTGTCGCTCCTATCTGATTGGCTGGATAGCCAAGCCCCGCTAGCTCAACCAATCAGCTCTTTTCTGCATTTTTAACTGATTTTTGAACTGCCCCCGCCTTTGATGGTCAATAGTTCTCCATAGGTTTTAATGGTTCACTGTCGCTCCTATTCTGATTGGCCGGTTTCTGCCGACCAATAAGAAGCGCTTTCAGAATTTGAATTACTATATTTCCTGGCAATTTCCAATATCCTAATTCCTGATATTGCGCCGTTCTAGATATTTTGAAAGTGATTTTTTTTATTTATTTTTTATTTTTGAGGTTTGAGCTCTTTTTCAGAGAATGTTTTCCGCCTTTATAAAGGCAATTTTTTGATTCATACTCCGCACGGACATGTTTAATGATTTCTTGCTGTTTTCCAGACTGTCTCGAATCGGAACAGATTTTCGGCGCAGTCCCGCACAGCGCCGAAGTCCCGCACTGCGCCCATGTCCCCGCACTGTGCCCCACACACTGGCGAGGCGGACTTTTCATGGTATGTCTGAGCGCGCCCCGGCGCCGACATAAATCAGGCGCAGCTTTCACTAAAAATCAGGCGAAACGGTGCGCTCCGACCCGGCGAGAATCATACATGTCGCCCAGACTTTTTACCGAAAATTGAACGGTGTAAAAGCAAAACAAAAACACCCGCAAACATGGCGCAAGTACGTTTTTTGTTCACGCTGTAAGTTAATGGTTATCCATTGTAGCAGCAAACTTCTCGTCCAGATAAAGTTCTCGTATTTGTGGCCCTATAAAAATGCCTTCCTTGATTTTGGCATCACTGACCTTAGGGAACTTGTTTTTCAAATACTGAAAAGCTGGTTTGTTCTGATCTGACGCCTTAGCAAACTGTTTCCTGATGCCGAGCTTGATGTGAAGATTTGGTGAGATGATTTTCTCTTTCTCAACAAAAGGGTCATGAATTACGCTGTGAGAACCCAGTTCATACATTCAGGCCCGCCATACGGGGGGTACAGGGGGTACTCCCGTATTGGGCCTGGAGAGATAAGGGGGCCCGCTTCAAGCAGGCCCCCTAATCTCACATAGAACAGCCGAGTGCCGCGCTCTACACGGGGCCCGTTGGTGGCTGGTGAGCGTCGGCGCTTGGACAGCGGCGCCAGGAGGGGCCCGTGCTCCGCCTCCAGGGCCCGCTCTGCCTCCGCCACGGCGCCTTCTGCTAAATATAGCAGTGTAAGGCCGCCCAAAGGGGGGCGGAAAGCGGTGCTGGGAGGGGCCCGCGCTCCCGGCCCCAGCTGCGCTCCAGGATCTTGTACTTAAAAAACCTCGCGCGCTGTAGCCGGACTCCGGAGACGGGCCCTCTTTCTCTGTGGGCGGTATGCGGAATATTTTGAATCCGTGCGGCCCCGCCCCTTGGGGGTGGAGCCTCAGGGATTTAATTTTTTCCGCATCCCGCCGCTGGGCACATAGCGACGGAGACAGAGGAGGAGGGCCCGGCTCCGGCTACAGTCAGCGCGCGCAGGATTGTAAGTACAAGATCCCTGGAGCGCAGCTGTGCCGACACTGCCGGGAGCCGGGACCTCCTCTCCTGCGCCTGCTGACTTAATTGTGGGGTCCAGGGGGCCCCCCCATCGCCCACACCCACCCTTTGCTAACTTTGCCCACCTACTAGCCCGGGCATTACTGTGGGGGGAAATCTCCCCCCGGGCTGATTGTGGCACCTTTCCCCCCCCCCCACTGGCTGTATTTGTGATGCCCCCCTCCCCCTGGGTGCATGTGAGGTGGGGGGCCCTCTCCCCCCCCTGACTGTATGTGTGGTGGGGGGCCTCCTTCTTCCCTGGCTTTGCCCCCTGACTGTGCTTGTGGGAGGGCCCTCTCAAGCCCCCACACGGCCCGGTGGGTAGAAGGGGGCCCTCTCAAGCCCCCACACGGCCCGGGGGGAGGAGGGGCCCTCTCAAGCCCCCACACACATGTGGGGGCTTGAGAGGGCCCCCTTCTACTGCCCAGGCCGTGTGGGGGCTGGAGAGGGCCCCCTCCTCACCCCTGGCCGTGTGGAGGCTGGAGAGGGCCCCCTCCTCACCCCCCGGGCCGTGTGGGGGCTGGAGATGGGCCCCCAACCCCCCCCGGGGCCGTGTGGGGGCTGGAGAGGGCCCCCTCCTCACCCCTGGCTGTGTGGGTGTTTGTGAGTGACAGAGTTTCCCCTCCTCCCCCGGGCCCTGTGTGTGGGCCCTCTCTCACTCACATACACGGCCAGGGGAGAGGAGGGGAAACTCTCTCTCACACACAAACACACACACACGCACGCAGGCATCCTCAACCTGCGGCCCTCCAGCTGTTGGGAAACTACAACTCCCATCATGCCCCCTGTTATAGATTATATAAATGCATTGTGGGTTGTAGTTTCCCAACAGCTGGAGGGCCGCAGTTTGAGGATGCCTGCGAGGTGGACTCAAAGTGAATGTAAAAAAAAAAAAAATTTAAAAGTGTAAAACAAAAATAAAAAAGTATTAGGGTATCTTCACAAGGCGTCCTGCATCCGTGTGAACATACGTTTTTCTGATGCGTCTCTGGGTCCATCAGAACAGACCCAGTGACGCATCTAACAATTAGCAGTGAGACTTTATCACTGCCGGCTATGACAGACACGCAGCGGCGTTCACATGAGAGATCGCCACTGCGTGTTTGCATCGCGCCTGTTGCATGCAATTCTTTGATCACATCCGAAAGACAGAGCCGACAGACGTTCTACAAAACATACAGGGGTGGGGTCTCATGTGAACGCCCCCGGCCTGTTCCTCGTTGCCGGCACTGCTAAATTGTTTAGATGCGTTCCTAGGTCCGTTCAGACAACCCAAGAGGCATCAGAAACGTGTAGTTATAACGGAGGCAAGACGCCATGTGAACATACCCTTAAAAGTTTATATCACCCCCTTTCGCCATTTTACAAATAAGATAAATAAAATAATTCGCCATATTTGGTGTCGCCCCGTCCGAAAAAGTCTGATCTATTAAAATATAACATCAATTATCCAATAGGCTCCAATGCATGGCTTTACAATCGTATCTGTGGCACTTTTTAGTTTTTCAAAAGCGGCGAAAATACGATTGTTTGTGCAGCCCCATAGACAGCAATAGGAAAGACGAGCTGTATTCTCCACAGCTCGTCTTCGCGCCGCGGTTATACAACATTTTGTATTATACGCCGGCGCTTTTCGTTTTTGTGCCTACTTCCCATACAATTGTATGGGTGACTGCAAAAAAACGAGAAGCGACCGCGGTTTTTGTACGATACGTGACAAATAAACCGCAGCCTGCATCGAAAAAAAAAAAAAACACCACTTTCTGGCCGTTTTTTGTCCGTTTCAGTGGAGACAAAAACCATACACGGAACCACTGTAAAGAAAAAAATTCCAAATACCAAAATTGCAGTTTTTTGGGAATTTCACTCGCCCAAAAATTTGAATCAAATTGATCAAAAAAGTTGTCATGTATTCCAAACTAGTAGCAATGAAAAGTACCATTCACCCCCAAAAAAATGCCGCTCACTCAGGTCTGTATGTGTTATTTTAAAAAAGTTATTGGTCGCACAAAAGGCGCCATGGCGCAATTTTCAAAAAAAAGTAAATGTTTGGAATTTTTTTATGGTACCGAAAACTAACAGGGAAAACCCCACATGTTTGGTATTGGTGAATGCGGGTCAACCTGTAGAATACAGAGAATACATTTTCAAGTACATTTAAATGGCACCATTGATTCAACAACAAAATCCATGTTTTCAGATCATGTTTAAACCCTAGACACAGTCAGTGAACTCATGTACGTTATTCTTTCCTGGTGCACAGAGGGGATCAGCAGTAGTGTTGCTGCAAAAGCAGCTATAGGGGTGAGTTACGCTTTTCCTTTGACAGTTTTTTCTTATTTTTTAAATCTTGGAATACCTCTATGCACAAACTGAGAGATAGTAGTGTGAGGTTATAGAATACTATTACCTTTAATTTATGAATATGTAGTATTCTGGCCTTTTAATTAGCTAAATTTTAAAATGTTTAGAAAGTTAGAGTTAAGAGTAGGGCCCTGCCAAAAGAGTCACCTTGGCGTGGTGGCAGGCTTCAAATCTTTTGGCCAAAACAAGTTTTTATTTTCCAAACTAGGAAATGCAATAAGGAACGTAAAATGGGGCGGGGCTACAGCAGTGAATGGCGTTGATGGAGGGGCATGTTTGGGGTGGTGCCTGGGAAGGGGCGTGTTTTGGGCAGGACATGGGAAGGGGGCCCAGGCACTTTGGCTGTATGGGGCCCCAAAATTCCTATTGGCAGCCCTGCATACATTTCTCATGGTGGCCAAGTTCTCCTTGTGCAGTGATTTCATCCTGCTGTCCCATGTGCAGAAGACGCACATGAACTTTGTAGAATTACTTTGTATTCAATGTGCACCAGCCACTACTTTCCAATCCACACATATGAGCCCCTGATGATCCTTGTATTTTGTTCTGTCCAAAATAAATGCTAGATTTTCATAGGTTTCTCTCAGGGTTCTAGAATGTGCAGAGACTTGTAGAAAAATTGGTGGTCAGCACTCACGTCCACATGGCAAGAAATAGATGAGATAACGTCCTTTATTTAGTAAAAAAAATTCATATCAGGCAACAAAGTAGAGACAAACCCTGCTGACGCGTTTCGGGCAAATGAAAGCCATTAGTCATATTTATAGAATGAGCAACTGGAATGGAAGGCAGCACACTTCTAGTATGAAGTAATACTGCCTCTATCCACCAGATAACCTTCTAGCTAATTTGAAAACCATTGAGTAACTATTTGAAATTTTAAGGATATCCAATAAAGCTGGAATTTTATAATCTACTTATTTAACTGGATCGATTCTCTTGGAGTTGCTGGACACCTGCATATTTCTACGTTCATTTCTATTAGGAGGAATGTTGGCTTCACTATCCTCACGTCCGTGCACCCTGAATTGAATCCATACAGGTGAGCTGAACAAACGATCAGTATTCTTGTACAGTGAGTAACTCTGTGTAAGTTGTAGCATATTCTATTGTTGATTGGTCCTGATACATAGGGCTACCGGTATAAAAAACCTAGGTCTAAGGTTATGATCACACGGCAATTATTGGGACTTATCTCGCCCCGTAATTCGCGCCGTACTGCGCTAAATATGGGGCAAGATACATCCCAATAACTCATAGAGAACTATGGATTACGTCTCCTCTCCCTGCTCGCCCAATACGGCGAGCGGGGAGAGAAGTGATATGTCAATTATTCACGGCGTATATTCGCCGTGGATAATGAATGTCTATGGGGCCGGCGTGTTGCCGGGCCCCCCCCCCCACTCCCGAGCACACGGCGTAATTGCGGGCGAAATACATCCCCGCAATTACACCATGTGAACATAGTATAAGACTTTCTTCATTGCCCATAGCAACCAATCAAAGCTCATATCAACCAATCAGAGCCCATAGTAACCAATAAGAGCCAATAGTAACCAGAGCCCATAGCGACCAACCAGAGCCCATAGCAACCAACCAGAGCCCATAGCGACCAATCAGAGCCAATCGTAACCAATCAGAGCCAATAGTAACCAATCAGAACTCATAGTGACCAATCAGAGCCCATAGCAACCAATCAGAGCCCATAGAGATCAATTAGGGCTCATAGCAACCAATCACCGCTCATAGCAACCAGTCAGAGCTTTCATTTCCTCTACTGCTCTGGAAATATAAAAGCTTAGCTCTGATCGGGTCCTATGGGCTCTGATTGGTTGCTATGAGCTCTGATTGGTTGCTATGGTCTTTGATTGGTTGCTATGAGCCCTGATTGGGTGCTATGGGCTCTGGTTGCTATGGGCTCTGATTGGTTGCTATGGGCTCCGATTGGTTGCTATGGTTTCTGATTGGTTGCACTGGCAACACAGACAGTCTTACTTCTAGACAGTTTTCATACACAAGGCCCAGTTTCTGCAAGTGAAAATAATGAAAGAAATAAATGAAAATTTGCTGACATGAATTTGCTAATAGAGAGCTATTTATTATATATTTATACTCCATATTCTCTTATAGCCTCCATTGTCTTACACAAGAGAAACACAATTTTATAACATCAATTTCTTCCATGGAGGAGATTATCACCATGCTGTTTCACAGGGCCACAGCCAGCTTCAGGCTCCCACTTCCTGTTCAGTCTGTTGGTGGTTCTACAGCTTCAGGCTGCCACTACCTGTTCAGGCTGTTGGTGGCTCTACAGCTTTAGGCTCTCACTTCCTGTTCAGGCTGTGGGCAGTTGTACAGCTTCAGGCTCCCACTTCCTGTTCAGGCTGTGGACAGTTCTACAGCTTCTGGCTCCCACTTCCTTTTCAGGCTGTAGGTGGTTCTCCAGCTTCAGGCACCCACTTCCTGTTCAGGCTGTGGGGGATTCTCCAGCTTCAGGCACCTACTTCCTGTTCAGGCTGTGGGCAGTTCCACAGCTTCAGGCTCCCACTTCCTGTTCAGGCTGTGGGCAGTTCTATAGCTTCAGGCTCCCACTTCCTGTTCAGACTGTGGGCGGTTCTACAGCTTCAGGCTGCCACTTCCTGTTCAGGTTGTCAGAGGTTCTACATCTTCAGGCTCCCACTTCCTGTTCACGCTGAGAACAGTTCTACAGCAGTGACTGACATTTCAATTCTGCAAATCTTACCTTAACCTGTTAGAAGGACTTTAGTGCTGGAGATCACACGGCTACTGAGCACTAAAGTTTTAAAGTTTATCAGTAAGAAACAAAACAAGCTCCTGTGCTACCGATAAGACACAGCAGGGAGTGACATCACCATCAAAGCTATAGCTCTAGAGCAAGATGAGGTGGTTTGTAACCTAGTGAAACATGTGTAAACAAGCAGGTGGTAAGATCTGCTCTAGCTCTAAAAGGAAGCAAAATCAGAACAGCAGTGTACTTGGTAATAGTCTTTATTTACCTTTGCTGACTGTTTAAAGCTAACTAATGTAATTGAAGGGGTTTTCCAAATGTTTTAAAAACTTCTGCTTTACGTTATGCTGCAACCAATCTGCATGTACAGCATGTGACCACATAGGTCAGTGATTGGCTGGAGCATCATGTGACCCATGAACTTGACATCATCAGCAAGGGACGGGTGGGAACACTGGTGACAGAAGAGGAAAGTATGAACTAATTTTCCATTTTAACACAGAGGGAGGTGGTAGGGAGTATTTTTTTTAAGGTTTTGAAAAATCCTTTGATTTTTTATATTTTAGTGGGGTGGGAAGGAACTTTTTACAAGACTTGGAAATCCCCTTTAACATCTTTCCTTAATAGAAAAATAAACAACACAAAACCAATATAATGAATGGATCGGAGGTCATTCAAGATGCATACATAGAATGCAGTAGGATTTGACACAGATCTATCGAAATCACAGTCAAAAAAGTGAATCCCACCATAAAATATAACTTTTATAACTGAAGAAAAGGTATCCCCCTAGAAAACCCTGGGTAATTTGCCTCTACCTGAAGTATACTCTTTGTATAGTTTATCCCTTTCTATTTCTGTTTGTTTTAGGGATTTCTAGGGTTGGGTAGGAGGTTCGTGAGTGGGGCCGCCCTTTTTGGGGCGATTACCCTCTTTAGGTAGGGGCAAATTACCCAGGGCTTTCCAGGGGGAGACTTTTTCTTCAGTTATAAAAGTTATATTATATGGTGGGATTCACTTTTTTGACTGTGATTTCGATAGATTCGTGTCAAATCCTACTGCGTTCTATGTATGCATTTTGAATGGCCATTCATTATATTGGTTTTGTGTTGTTTAATTTTTTTATTAAGAAAAGGTGTTAAAGGGGTTTTCCAAGTCTTGTAAAAATGCCATGTAAGAATGCCATGCATTACGTAGTTATATCCACCCAGTTATTACCGTGTCCTCCTCCCGGGTCTAATTATCAAGGGGCAACTATACTTAATGAGAGCTATGGATTTACATTATATTCATGCTCTTGGTAGTTATCAGGGTTGCTTAATTACATAATATATGACATTCTTATTGTTACTAGCCACTCTGTTTATTATTCCTGGATGTTTGCCGTTTATCTATTAGTGTATTCCTTTTGTCCACTTATATGGAATATTGCCATTAATTAATCTATACATCATGTTTCACATTTGTTGATACAGAATCAGTGTATCAAGATGTATTCTTATTAATTAACAGAATATTGGTTAATTCTGTATTTTCTCCCTGATGAACCCTTTGTATTCTTTGGGGGAAATGCGTTGGAGTTGTTTTTAAGGGGTTGGTTTCTAATATCGATATGTATGCAATGGGCTTCATTACTGTGTCTGCATATATAGCTGTATTTATAGTCCTTTTTTCTGTCAATACATCTTCTACTTCCTTGACTAGTTGTTACTCTTTGTATAGTTTATCCCTATTTCTAGGGTTGGGTAGGAGGTTTGTGAGTGGGGCTGCCCTTTTTAGGGTGATTGCCCAGGGCTTTCTAGGGGGAGTGTTTTTCTTTATATGTTTTCAATAATAGCAATAAAAGTCATATTTTATGGTGGGATTCACTTTCTTAATAAAAAATTACAATGTTTTCAAGACACAAGATTTAGTATCTGTTCTGAGCTTGAAGCTTGTAGTAGAGCTCTCTTTACAGCTGATTTCACCTGTTTGTTCCTCAGACTGTATATAAAAGGGTTAAGCATTGGGATAAAAAGACAAAACACTACACTGATGACCCGGTCAAAAGCTGGAGATAAGATGGAGCTTGGGCGAAAATACATAAATATGACTGTACTGTAGAAGATGGTTACCATGGTGAGGTGAGAGGAGCACGTGGAGAAGGTTCTCCGTCTTCCATTGGAGGTTTGTAGCTTTAGTACGGCTCTGATAATGAGAATATAGGACCCCAAGATGAAGAACACTGGACCAAGGATTATGACAGCGCATTCGATGAACACACCCATTTGCTCCATGGTAGAAAACACTGAACAGAACAACAACTCCATCATCGGTTCATCACAGAAGAAATGGGGTATAACCCAGCTACATCGACGACGAAAAGAATTTATGACTGTGTAGAGAGTTGAGTGAAGACTTACGATGAGCCATGAGGAGGCCACCAGACAGATACAGGTCCTCTTACTCATGATGCTGAAGTAACGCAATGGATGGCAAACTGCAGAGTACCGATCAAACGCCATGATTGCCAGAAGAAAACTGTCCATGTTACCAACTGCAAGGAAGAAGAAGAGCTGCATGAAGCAGTCACGGAAGGAGATGTAGGTGTCTCCAGAGAGGAGTCCGTACAAGGCCCTTGGAATGGTTATAGATGTGAAGCTAATATCCACCACGGCCAGATTCCCCATCAGGATGTACATTGGAGTTTGGAGTTGAGGCTGCAATATGATAAGCATGGAAATGGAGAAGTTTCCTACAATGCAGATGATGTAAGCTCCCAAGAAGATGGAGAAGAGAGGAAGGAGAAGGTGAGGCGTCTCTGAGAAGCCCAGTAAAATGAATCCACCATGTGTCTCATTAGTCAACTCCATTATAAGGGTGATGAAATGGTGGAGGGGTGAGGGGAAATGGTTCTTCTGTAATCTCCAAGACCTTACATGTTCAGCTGTGAAAATATAATATAGCAAGTCAAAAAGAGAAGAAGACCACACACTAGTATAAAGCACATAACATTTCTGGGACGTAACACTATGTTTCAATGTATGGCCCCAACACAATCCATAGAAGACCTTTCAAATAAAGCCACTTACCACTCTATTATGTTTTAGGAAGGTTGAAGGACCCCGAAAGCATAATAACAGGAGTGAGAAATGGACTAATGTCTGTTCCAAACCTTGCTGAAGGGGTGAGGTGGAGGGAGGATGGGGGTGCAAGTGTACATAAAGTTGGGCAATCTCTATGGTAGGTAGCCAACATTAGGGAGGGAGTCTTAGGCAGTTGTCATGAACAGCCTCTGTTTGTTGGCCGATGTGTCAGGACCCTTGGTCGTGACCAGGCATGTGACCCTATATGTGATGTATATGTGACATAGCACTCTTCCTAGGGGTACCCTAGGTCAGCTGTATACTGTTTAACAGAAACCTTTTGGACCAGGTGAGCACAGGGAGGCACAGGGAGTGAGAGAGGATAGGCCACGTGACCGCTGGCATGGCAGAAGACTCGCTCACAGCCCAGTCCAGGTGAGAGCCACCTTTTCACTAGCACTGGTGAAAGAGACCTCTGCCTGCCCAGTAGACTGCCAAATCATAGAAAAATGGGACATTATTTAATCAAAAACACAACAAGGCCACACTTACAGCTCAATGGCTGGACTAAAGATTGAATCCAGTAGGAGGCAACACCGGCCCCGGTGCTACTTGGGAAAGATAAACAGGTGCAGATAATTACTGAGCAGTAGCTCACACACCCCTCCACTAGGGGAACAATTAGATGTTAAAACACTGCCCATTAAATTGATAACTATTCACCCCAGCATGCAAAAAAGCCACAGTATAATACATGGGGAGATTGCACAAATGCAAAAATGCAGATAAGACAACCACTCACAAAGCCTTCTATGCATGAGGGGGTTAGTTGCTGGTATTATAATTGCATATAGATAAGGCGATACAAAAGGGTGCCATAAATACAGATACGTCTGGTGCACCATGCTGGCTTACAACCTATTAGTGACGCCCGTACTATTCGATTGGATGGTCTGCCCAGCACTTTCTAGATGTCCAACACAAAAATACAGACACTCCTAGTGGTGGGATGTGTGAGCTACTGCTCTGCAATTATCTGCACCTGTTTATCTTTCCCAAGTAGCATTGGGGCCTGTGTTGCCTTCTACTGGGTTCAGCCTTTAGCTCAGCCATTGAGCTGTAAGTATGGCCTTGTTGTGTTTTCCAGTAGACTGCCACCAGTTTCTCGTTAGCTATAAGCCCCGTCCATTAACAGTATTACATTGGGCCAGAAACCAGCCCCGGTAGCGTATAACATAAGACCGAGAACACAGGTGTGTGGATTCATCGGTTGCGATAAAAGAGCAACCCAAGATTAAGTTTGAATATTTAATTGCCTGAAGGGCATACTAGATAAAACACTACATACACAGTGAATACAGAGATAAATAATGGTCAAATATGCAAATACAGGTATGTGGCTACAAGCAGGATATAGCAGACAAGGTACAAGACAGTTACCTGGTTTTAGACCTTAGCGCTGGGCAGCCACATCTGGACGTGTGATGTTAGGGAGTTCCTGGTTCCTTCCGATATGCTAACACTGCAAAAGACAACAACATGCTACTGCCCAACACACACTTTTGACCCTAGCTGGTCACACACCCTCATGCCCTTAGGTTGGTTCGATGCCCCTATACCCCCAGGGCCGAGTAGCTTGAACTAGCTTAATCTAGGATGGGTTATAACTTCTCCCGGGAAGACTACAGAAAGGCATCTCGGACCTGGCTGAGCCCCAGCTATGTTCGGATACCAAACACAGATTAGCTGCCAGATTTCTACTCACTGTTCTCCGTATCTCCCTATCCCTGGCTCTGAGAAAGGAGGGAGACTCAGTTGGGCATGCATCTCATTCTCAAGATTTCAAATGTGGAACCAGTATGCTGGTATGTTGTGTAGCAATTCCATAATTCCCTATGAAACCACGGCTCCCGATTGTCTGACTCAAGCCTTTGATCAGCTCTTGAGCTCTGACTGTTGATACCTTTGGTCCCAAGGAGTCTGCTAGACATGTAAAATTAACATGTTAAGGCCCTTTGAAGCAGGATCCCCTGCCTAGGACTTATATCCTATGCAAAGGAGTGCTGACATGCTTTGCACGTTAATTGAGAGAGCTTTCAGTGAGGCCCTCTGACCCCACAGCTTGTATAATAGTGTAAATTTGGTGTGCCCTCAATATAACTCAACATGCATCCATCAATGTCTAAAGCACTGGCAACAAAATTAGTACATCCCTAAGTGAAAATGGACAAATTGTGCCTATTTTGCCATTTTTCCTTCCACAATGTCAAGTGACTCATTAGTGTTACAAGGTCTCAGTTGTGAATGCGGAGCAGGTGTGTTAAATTTAGTGTTATTGCTCTCGCACTCTCTCAAACTGGTCGCTGGAAATTCAACATGGCCCTCGTGGCAAAGAACTGTCTGAGGATCCGAAAAAAAGAATTGTTGCTCTACATAAAGATGACCTAGGCTATAAGAAGATGCCAACACCCTGAAACTGAGCTGCAGCACAGTGGCCAAGACCATACAGTGGTTTAACAAGACAGGTTCCACTCAGAACAGGCTTCACCATGGTTGACCAAAAAAGTTAAGTGCATGCGTTCAGCATCATATTCAGAAATTGTGTATTCAAAATAGAAATGTGAATGCTGCCAGCAGTGCTGCAGAAGTTAAAGGGGTGGGGGTAGAGGGGTCAGCCTGTCAGTGCTCAGACCATACACAGTACACTGTATCAAATTGGTCTGCTTGGCTGTCGTTCCAGAAGAATGTATCTTCTGAAGATGGTGCATAAGAAATTCCACAAACAGTTTGCTGAAGGTAAGCAGACCAAGGACATAGATTTCCAGAACCATGTTCTGTGGTCTGATGAGATCAAGATAAACTTATTTGGTTCAGATGGTGTCAAGCATTTGTGGCAGCAACTAAGTGAGGAGTACAAAGACAATTGTGTCTTGCCTACAGTCAAGCATGGTGGTGGGACTGTCATGGTTTGGGGCTGCATGAGTGCTACCGGCTATGGGAAGCTACAGTTCATTGAGGGAACCATGAATGTCAATATGTACTGACACACTGAAGCAGAGCATGATCCCCTCCTTTTTAGGCCGCATGCAGTATTCCAAAATGGTAATGACCCCAAACACACCTCCAAGACCACCACTGACTTGCTAAAGAAAATGAGGGTAGAGGTGCTGGACTGTCCAAGCATGTCTCCAGACCTAAACCCTATTGCGCAGCCATATGTCATCCTCAAATGGAAGGTTGAAGAGCGCAAGGTCTCTAACATCCACCAGCTCCGTGATGTAGTCCTGGAGGAACGGAAGAAGATTCCAGTGCCTGCAACCTGTGAAGCTCTAGTGACCTCCATGCCCGAGAGAGTTAAGGCAGTGCTGGAAAATAATGGGGGTGTAAGAAATACTGACACTTGGGGCACAATTTGTCCATTGTCACTTAGGGGTGTACTAACTTTTGTTGTCCGTGGTTTAGACATGGTTTGCTGTGAGTTGAGTTGTTTTAAGGGTGCACCAAATTTAAACTGTTATAAAATCTGTACACTGACTACTTTACATTGTATCCTATGTGTTGTCCTATGAACATGTATAATACAATATTTATAAAAATGTGAGGGGTGTACCCTCATTAAGAGCTGTCTTTAGATCCAGTCACAAGATATCCTCCTAAACCGTGCATGTGCAATGATGACGTCAAAGCAGACTTACTTGAATTACCTAAAAGAGCACATGCACATTTCCTGTATACATAGAGGGTGGGCTCTCATAATAATTTCCTGTGCTGGGCCCAATGATCTTCAGTCCGACCCTGATAGAAACAATCTATTTTAACATCCAAATGGTGAAAACCTGTCCTGGTTATAAAGGGCTTATTATAAGAGTGAGCTCTGATACATTAAGGGTCTGGGCACATGGCACTGTCACAGGTCAATGGGGAATTGTTATTCAGTACTAGGTCACACTCTGTACTACCGTATGGTTTCTCCATATTCCTCACTATTATCAAAGCTTCTAGCCTTCCATTATATGGCAAGAATTACGAAATCTAAAGGTACATGGAGATACAATATGGGCCCTTTCCTAGGCTGTGGTGACCTTATGGGTATCTCTACGAAGGATTAAGGAGATGTGGTCCTCAGGTTCTCCAGACTCCCGGCAAACTGGCTACCTCTTCTGTGTGCATAGAAAATTAAGGTCGGGAGTTTCTCAAGTGGCCAGCAAGGTGGCAGATGGATGGTCCCTAAGCTTCATCAGATTGTCCCATCTGGCTGTTTACACTCTTTATGACCTCTTTCTGTTCAGGCTGTGGATGGGTCTACAGCAGTGACTGACATTCCTGCTCTGCTAGCTCCTTTTCCTAGCTGTGCTTATTACAGGGACATTGGGGATAGAGGGAATGTTAAAAACAATATAAGAACAATATTACTGTCCAAGCTTGATGTCTGACTATAAATGTGAGCTAGCAGAGTTGTATTTGTCTTGAGAAGAAGCTTCCTGTAAGGGTAAGCTCACATGTCGTCTCCAAACCATGTAGCAGCGTGTACTGTGCTATCTGCTATGTGGCTATTGTTTTAGTGGTACGTGCTAGCCAACGTATACTTCTAAAGCGCTATGTGCCGGCCCCCATTTTCTTGCATTTTACCCGGCATGTATGTGCCTGGAAGAAGTGACATATCACTTCTTTCTCCCGGCATGTAGTATGCGTTGGGGAAAACGGCAGGTAATCATAGCGCTCAATGAGAGCTATGAATCACCGTAGCTGTGGACCAAACTTTGGGTGTATTGCAGCACAATTACACCTTGAAATACAGCCTGCAAAGACGCCATGTGAACATACCCAAAGAGAGAAAAACTTACATAATGACAAGTCACACTGTCAGCTGTTAAAAGGGATTTACCACAAAGTTAAATGATTTGGGAAGTTTGCAAATTAAATAATAAACATTTTCCACATTCAGCATTATTAATAATTCTGCACCATTTTTGTTTTAGCTGCTCCCTTGGTGATCCACAGTATACAGTTCATCTCTAGGGGATACAAGCAGTGACAAGAGCTCCTCAGTCCTGGCAGCACATGCTCAGTCATCACCTCTCCTCTCAGGAAGCTACTGGCAATCTTTTTCCTGCCTAGTAATCACACACACTCACTGCTGAGTGAGTGTTCAACCCCAGGTGCTGTCATTCTCCTCCTATCCTAAGTACTCCTTAGTAATCACACACACTCACTGCTGAGCGATTGTTCAACCCTAGGTGCTGTCATTCTACTCCTGTCCTCTGTGCTAAGAGTTCAAATAAATAAAATGGAAAGAGAGACCTCAATCAGGTTTGTGCATTGAGAAAATGTTTGGTTCATGCAATGATTTGAAACCAGGACCCCTATGCTGAAAGGCAAATGAGCTAACCACTCAGTTACAATGTAGCTATTCACATGAACAGACCTTTGTTTCACTAGTCAGCACACTGTGGGGAAAGGCATGGTGATGTCAAGCCTGCAGGGCCACATGATATGCAATTCATACAAGGTATAAACACCACCTTTTGAACACACTGAAAGCTGAAGTAGGCATGAAATGCCTTCATGGTAAAACCCCTTTAAGTGACTCTTGTATGTAATTTTACATAAATGTGCTCCTCATACCTGACTGGATGACACAGAGCTGCTCCAGGTTCAGTAACTCTATAGGTTAAAGTTTTTTCTCAGTAGAAAGGTAAGATCGGGGATTGAGAAGCTTCATCCTTATGATAAGGAATTATTTCTTGACTTGGAATAGATAACATGCTTGTCAGCACTTTTTTGAGAGACCTGGATGTAAAAAACAAAAAATCAAAAACAACAACACAGGTCCTTAATAAAGCCTTGCGCATGAGGCCTTAAAGGGTTTGTTTTATCATGCTGATTCACAGAGTCACAGACATCTTCAGATTCATACTTCCTGGTCATGCTTTGGGTGGTTCTATAGCAGTGATTGGTATTTCAGCTCCGCTATTACAAGCTATTCCTGTTACAATGATATGAGTGCTGAAGGTTTATAATCTGTAATGTGCAAAGCTACAGAACTCTAAGGGTTAAAACTAATTGAGCTAAACAATGCTCCTGTGCTGGAGACAAGACTCAGGAGGAAGTGACTCACCATGGTTGGAAGGCAGCTTGGAACAATCATATAAGAGAGAGAGCAGGGAGAGATGGTCGGTAACCAAGAGAAACTTGTGTACATTAGTAGTAGCTAAAATTTTCTTTATCTCCTGAACAAAGAAAAATCAAAACAGCAATTTATTTGGTTATAGTCTACATTTACTATTTCCTACATGTTAAAAGCCAATCATTGCGGTGAGAAAAACTCTTTAGGGAATCATGAAAACGAATTATTATTTTACAGGAAGCTCTACATTCCCAATCCCGCACCCTGTAACAGTACATGAAGTTCTCTGTGCTTTTCGACGGACAGGACAATCACTCACCGGTCACTGGTCTCACACATGGTCCAGCTGTGTCCTATTGAATCCTACATTTCTCCAGCCCTCTTACTATTAGCTGTCTGAAACCCTCTTTGTTGACCAGAAGTTCTTCAGAAACAATTTTACAGCATGGAGGTAAGAGCAGTGGCCGACCAAATATCTCTTTACTGCTAATGAGATGTGATCGATGGTCCAGAGTTTAAGTATTGGTATCATGGGCATTTATGAAAAAGAAGATAAAGGCAAATAGAAGCGAGCACCAAAATCAATGGTGTTTCATGCGGGAGAACATCTGGCATCACATTTAGCCGCCACTGTGGAATCATCTTATAGGACATGGACATGGACATTTCCCCACGGATCCTCTGTATCCAATTCTAAGCTGAGGCGACAAAAGAAGCAATTGTTGGACTCCATAGAGGATACATTTCCCTGAACACCCAATTACCGGAGCTTGTTTACAGCCACGCGGGGAAAACATTGTTATTTCACACAAAATAAATTAGACACAAATCTAATGGGAAACCATGTGTTAATATTCATAGAAAATTATCTTTTCTACAGAGTCATTAGCTAGACCATTGGGTGTTACCAAAGGTGTTTTCTGACCGCAGGGAAAGAGGTTGTCCAAGGGATAAGAAACCTTTCATAAAGTAAAATAGATAATACTTACCTTTACACCTCCTGGCACTCCAGTGGGCCCAGTACTACTGTGGTCCTCTGAAGGATTTTGCGAGGACAAGTCTCTGGGTTGGGACAAATAGGAAAACTTTTACTAAAAATGAATTAAAATCCCACATCCAAAAAAGAAAAGAAAAGGTTATGGGCTGATCAGTGGGCCCACCAGTGGAGTTCATTTTTTGGGACCCCCCAGTGGAGTTGGTTCTTGGGGCCCACCAGTGAAGTTCATTCTTGGGTCCCACCAGTGTAGTTCATTCTTGGGTCCCACCAGTGGAGTTGATACTTGGGGCCACCAGTGGAGTTCATTCTTGGAGCCCACCAGTGGAGTTGGTTCTTGGGGCCCACCAGTGGAGTTCATTCTTGGGACGCACCAGTGGAGTTGGTTCTTGGGGCCCACCAGTGGAGTTCATTATTGAGACCCACCAGTGGAGTTCATTCTTGGGACCCACCAGTGGAGTTGGTTCTTGGGGCCCACCTGTGGAGTTCATTCTTGAGACCCACCAATGGAGTTGGTTCTTGGGGCCCACCAGTGGAGTTGATTTTTGGGGCCCACCAGTGGAGGAGATTCTTGGGGCCCACCAGTGGAGGAGATTCTTGGGGCCCACCAGTGGAGTTGATACTTGGGGCCCACCAGTGGAGTTGATTCTTGGGGCCCACCAGTGGAGATAATTCTTGGAGCCACCAGTGGAGATAATTCTTGGGGCCCAACTATGGAGTTCCTTCTTGGGGCGCACCAGTGGAAATAATTTTTAGGGATCACAAGCAGAATCGATTACTGGGGCCCACCAGGGGAGTTGATTCTTATGGCCCATCATTACTGTACATGGCTACACATGCCTCTTGCTTTCTGCCTCTTTTTTTCTGCCTTCTTCCCTGAAAAGTTTCCACAGGTCTACCATGCCCAGTAGCCCACCCCACTCCCTTGTGGGCCAGTCCGAGTCTGGTAACATGCTACACACACCTGAATGGTGTTGTGTGGTTTGTAACACCGAGCCTTGATTTCAGCATCATTGAGTATGACTAGGATGACATGAATAGACATAAGGATTTGAGCAAGCTGGATCCTGGGGACAACTGTAGTTAATTCTTCAAAATATTTGAATCTACCTCTAAAACCTGCAGGGGTAAAGTGTGCAGGGGTACCCTAAGGGTATGTTCACATGGCTTATTTTGGTGTGCATTTTGCCACGTATTTTGCCGCGTATTGCGCGTTATACGCAGCGAAATTCGCGACGCAATTACCGTAATCCACAGTTCTCATAGAGCGTCGTCCACCTGCGCGTACAATACGATCTTATTGTACGCGCGGGGAGATAAGTGACATGTCAATTGTTCACGGCGATTACGCGATTACGCGCCGCGAGTATTGCATGTCTATGGGAATACGCAACTCCCAAAACACATGGCATATTGCGGCGCCATTACGCTGTGTGAACATAGCCTAATAGTCATCTTCTCAGCGGAGCTTATGAAACCAGAATCCAACACTGAGCAGGGGCAATGTTCACTATTTGATACATGATGTGTAGGAATTACTGGGTGAATTACCAGATTTTGCCTCAAACTACTCAGTGGCTGAATTTAGATAAGAATAACTGAAAATTTTTGGTTTTAACAAAATTACATGCAAAACAGAACAATTATTAAAATTTTTAACTTTGTGTTTTGCTGACAGCCATTTTGAAAAAAAAATGGTTTTACCTGAAGTTGGTGGTTCGTATAGCAAAATGGGTATTATTATTTTCGGAATTTGCATGTCAAAATACATAATATAGAGCCATTGGCATTTTCGTTTTTTTATGATTGTTGTACAATGACATTTTTTGGCAAAGGAAGTTGCCTATCATTCATATAAGGTTGATTGATTAAGGGATTGTGTTGGAACTTTTGGTTTGGTGTTTGTTTTTTTTTTGTAGTTTCTCTTGTATTTTGCCCTGGAAGTCTCTGGGTCCTAGAGCCACTTTCTGTATTAGGGTCAGTTGTAGCTGAAGAACATTTTTGAGAAATAGCTTTAGGGTCAGTTTCAGGGATAGAGGACAACGGTAGGGCTAAGTTTAGGGGACGATTCAGAAACAGTTAGGTATCACAATCACTGTCTTGCTACAGGATTGAACTCACACGTGGAGTTTGCACAAATCACAATTGTTTTACATCACCATTAACTTTTTTATTTTTCTGTCACTGGAGCTGTGTGATGACTTTTTTTTGCATGGTGAGGTCTAGTTTTTATTGGTACCAATTTGGAATGTATGCAACTTTTTTTTTATGAAATTCGGGATGACCCCCCCAAAAAATTTTGGTGCTGGGTATTTATTTATGTTTTTACAAAGTTCATCATGCAGGACAAATAGATGAGATTGTATTAGATCGGATTTTCACAGATGTAACAATACCAATTATGTTAATTTTTTGTGTTCTTTATTTTCTTTTATTTGATAAATGGTGTTTTGAATTTATACTTAAAAAAAAAAAATGTAGTTCTGCTAGGGGATTTGAACATGCCATCCTTTGATTGCTTATACTGTAAGGGTGCGTTCCCACGGCAAGTGCAAAATACCAGTCGGTTATGCGACCGGTATTTGCACTGTTTTGCGGCCGTCCCCACGGCTGCGGGGGGGGGGGGTGCCTTTTCTCCACGATGAGCGGAGAAAAGCCCTCCCCTTCACATTGACTTGCACAGATTCCGTCCGAAAACCGGACGGAAGAATGTGCAGGTACAATGGTTTGCGGACAGAAAACCTGTGTAGTGGGGACTACTGCACGGTTTTCCATAGAGCACCATTGTGCTCATTTTCGGATGGTTTTTCAGGCGGTCTGCAAAACCGCAAACCGCCTGAAAAAACGGCCGAAAACCCGTGCAGTGGGGACATGCCTTAATACTTACGCTTAATACAAATATCAGTGGCACACTAAAAAACTAAGTGAAACATCAAGGTATATAGGAATATTGGAAATGCATTACTGCTAAGGAAAATATGAAAAACCTTAGCAGTAATGCATTTCCAATATTCCTTACGTTTTTCAAAATATATGGATGTGCACAGCCTAATTGATTTTTATTACTTACGCTGATCTCCTACTTCACCCTGCCTATGGCCTATGGCAAGGTGTAATAGTAATATGTTCATGGCAGCCATGAAGGACGTTTTTAGGCTGTCAGCTGCCATAGCAAATTAGGGCATGTTCACACGGCGTTGGGTCTTGAAAGGGTTTGTAACGTGTTTTTGGAAAGGGGGGGCCCCCCCAAAAAGGGGGGGGGGGAAAAAAAAAAGGGGGGGGGGGAAAAAAAGGGGGGGGGGAAAAAGGGGGGGGTTTTAAAAAAGGGGTTTTTGGGTTTTTTTTTTTAAAGGGGGGGTTTTAAATTTGGGGGGGGGGGGAAAAAAAAAATTTTTTTTGGGGGGGTTAAAAATTTTTTGGGAAATTTTCCCGGGGGGCCAAATCCCAAATTTTTTTTTTCCCCCGGTTTCCCTTTTTTTTGGGGGGGGGGGGGGGGGGGGGTTTTTTTTTAAAAAAAAAACCCCCCCCCCCAATTTTTTCCAAATTGGGGGGGGTTTTCCAAAAAAATTTTTTTGGGGGAAAAAAAACCCCCAATTGGGTTTTTTAAAAAAGGGAAAAAAATTTTTTTTAAAAAATTTTTTAACCCCAAAAACCCCCCGGGGAAAAAAAACCCCCCCCAAAAAATTTTTTTTTTAAAAAAAAAAAAGGGCCAACTAAAAAAAAAAACCCCAAAAAAAAAGGGGAAAAAAAAAAAAAAAAAGGGGTTTGCTTTAAAAATTTTTTTTAAAAAAAGGGGAAACCCAAAAAAATTTTTTCCCCCCCTTGGGGGGGGAAACCCCCGGGGGGAAAAAATTAAAAGGGGCCCCCCCTTTTTTTGGGAAGGGGGGGGTTTTTTTCCCCAAAGGTTTTTTTTTGGGGGAAACGGGGGGGAAAAAAGGGGGTTTCCCCCGGGAAAAAAAAAAAAGGGGGGGGGGACCTTTTTTTTTTTTAAAAAAACAAAAAGGGGAAAAAAGGCCCAAAAAAAAAAAAAAACCCGGGGCCCCAAAAAAAATTTTTTTTTTATTTTGTTTTTAAACCCCCCCCCAAAAATTTTTTTTTCCCCTTTAATTTTTGGGGGGGGGTTTTTTTTTTGTTTCCTAAAATGGGGTTTTTAAATCCAAAGGGGGGGGGTTTTTTTTTCCCCCAAAAATTTTTTGGGGGGTTTTGGGGGGGGGGGGGGTTTTTTTTTTTTTTTTTTCCCCCCCGGGGGCGGGTTTTTTTTTTTAAAAAAAATTTTGGGGTTTTTTTTTAAACCCCCCCGGGGAAATTTTTTTTTTGGGGGGTTTTTTTTGGGGCCCCCAAAGGGGGGTTTAAAAAAAATTTTTAAAAAAAAAACCCCCCCTTTTTTTTTTGGGGGTTTTTTTTTTTAAAAAAAAAATTTTTTTAAAGGGGGGGGGTTTTTTTTTAAAAAAAAAATTTTTTTAAACCCTTTTTTTTTGGGGGGGTTTCCCCCCCCCCCCCCTTTTTTTTTTTTTGGGGGGGTTTTTTTTTTGGGGGGGGGGTTTTTTTTTGGGGGGGGCCCCCTTTGGCCTTTTTTTTTTTTTAAACCCCCTTTTTGGGGGGAAGGGGCCCCCAAAAATTTTTTTTGGGGCCCCAAAAGGAAGGGAGCCCCCTTTTTTTCCGGTTTTTTTAAAGGGTTTTTTTTGGGGGGGGGGCGAAGGGGGGGGGGGGGGGGGGTGGTGGGGGTTTTTTTGGGGGGTTTGGGGGTTTTAAAAGGGGGGGGGTTTTCGGGGGGGGGTTTTGGGGGGGGGGTTTTTTTTTTTGGGGTGGGGGAATTTTTGGGATGGGGGGAATTTTTTTGGGGGGGGGTTTTTTAAAGGGGGTTGGGGGGGGGGGGGGGGGGGGAAAAAAAAATTTTTTGGGTGGTTTTTTTGGGGGGGGTTTTTTTGGGGGGGGGTTTTTTTGGGGGGGGGGGGGAAAAGGGGGGGGGAAAGGGGGGGAGGGGGGGGGGGGAATTTTTGGGGGGGGGGGGGGGGGGGTGGGGGTTTTTTTTTTGGGGGGGGGAGGGGGGGGGGGGGGGTTTGGGGGGGGGGGGGGGGGCCCCCCCCCGGGGGGGTTTTGGGGGTGGGGGGTAAAATTTTTTTTGGGGGGGGGGGGGGGGGGGGGGGAAATTTTGGGGGGGGTTATTTTTGGGGGGGGGGGGGGGGAAAAGGGGGGGTTTGGGGGGGAGGGGGGTTTTTTTTTGATTTGGGGGGGAAAAAATTTTTTGGGGGGGGGCCCCAAAAAAAAAAATTTTTTTTTTCCCCCTTTTTTTGGGGGGGTTTTTTTTTTTTTTTTAAAAAAAGGGGGGGGGGGGAAAAGAATGGGGGGGGAAAAAAAGGGGGGGGTGTTTTTTTTGGGGGGGGGGGGTTTTTGGGGGGGGGGTGGGTTTTTGTTGGGGGGGGGGGGGAAAAATTTTTTAAGGGGGAAAAAACCTTTTTTTTGGGGGGGTTTTTAAAAAGGGGCCTTGGGAACCTAAATTATTTTTTTTCCCCCCTTTTTTTCCCCTTTTTTTGGGGGTTTTTGGGGGGGGGGAAAATTTTAAAAGGGGGGCCCCCGGTTTTCCCCCGGGGCCCCCCCCCTTTTGGCCCCCGGGGGGGAACCTCCCGGGGGGTTAAAGGGGGCCCAAAAAAATTTTCCCGGAAAATTTGGAAAAAAAAAAAAAAACCCAAAAAAAAAAATTTTTTTTTTCCCCCGGGGTTTTTTGGGGGGGGGGCCCCCCCTTTTTCCCCCTTTTTTCCCAAACCCCAAAAAAGGGGGGGGGGGAAAAAACCCCCCCCCAAAAAAAAAATTTTTGGGGGTTTGGGGGGGTTTTTTTTTTTAAAAAAAAACCCCCGGGTTTTTTTTTTTGGTTCCTTTTTTTTTTTTTTAAAAAAAGGGGGGGGGGGGGGGGAAAATTTTTTTTTTCCAAAAAAAAATTTTAATTTAATGAGAATCTAAACATGAGAATTCCCCTGTTTAAAGAATTTCGGTTTGTTGTCATTTTAAAATTCTCAATAAATAAATGATTTTAAAAAAAAAAAATGAGGGGGGAGCTCCCTCATTTCCCAAAAACACCAAATTTAAAAAACCCACCCGCTGCGGGCCCGTACTATCAGAATGAAAAAGGGGCCTCAAAATGGTCCCTTTAAAAATTTTTAAAAATAAAACCCGTTTCCAAACCAACCCCCGGGGCAGACCATCCATTAGGGAGTCTGCTTTTTTAGGTTTTTCCTGTCTTTTTTCAGTACCCTCTGGTGCATTGGGGTATTTGGGTAATAGTTTACACTGGGTTAGTGTAGCCTTGGGGGACAAAAAAAAAAACCGATAGCTGACACCAAAACCCGAGCCCATTGGGAATGAAGAGGCGTCTTTTTTTAAATTTTCCATTACTAGTACTTCAATTAAATAAAAGAAAAAAAAAAGACACAAAATTCACAAAAAAGGGCTTTTTGGGTTTAATAAAAACCCCGGGCAACTGAAAAAAAATCAAACCCGCTGGTCTGACATTTAAACCATTTTGGGCCCCCTTTGTTTCCCAAAAGGGGGAAAAAGTATAAAATTTAAGAAGTTGAAAACAAAATGACAGTTTTTAAATTTTAAACCCTTTCCCCCCAGCCTCTGAACATTTAAAAAGCCCGTGGGGTGATCTTTTTGGGGGGGCAGGGTAAGAGGAAAAACCTGCACAGTATGATTCTGGGGGGTACATACCACAGCCAACCAGGGGGATGATCCTCTGCCCCTTCACCTAAGGAGATTGTAAGTTATGCATCCTAGTGCCAACACAAAATACAACCTCCATCATCCCCACCACCTCTACCTATCACCTAATAACCTCTCCACCTATTACCCTATACCCCCCCAAATCCACCCTTTCCCCCACTCCACCATAACCCCATAACCTTTCCCCCCCCTTTATCTACTCCCCATAACCTAAACCCCTATCATAACCCCTTTGGAAATTTGTAAAAGAGGTGGAAAAAGTAGGGAAAAAGGGTGAAAAAAAAATTTAAATTCTAAGATGTTTTTTGCGGGAAAAATTTTTCAGGGCGAGTTTGGCCGGGATAATTTATCATTTGGGGGTCTGGACGGGAGAAGAAAAAAAGGGGGAAAAAGGGAAAAATTCCTCATAGAAGGGTTTTCTCCGGTTAGTCCCGGGGTGAAAATGCAGTGGGGATCACTTAAAATTGCAGATCCTGTGTACACTGGTTAAACTACCCCCATAAAGCTCACTGTACGGTTTGGGAATATACAGTCTGGCGGAGCCCCGTGGAAACTGGGGTTTTCTACCCCTATATGGTCACTGTTTTTGGTGGGGAAATTTCGTCTGGGGGAGCCTGTGAAAAACTGGTTCACCCCCCATATGTCAATGTTTCCCCTGGTAATATTCCCGTCTACAGAAACCTGTTTACAGGTACTACCACTGTTTTGTTTTCCCCGGGTTTGGGGGTAAATAAAAGTCTGTTTGAGCCCGTGTTCCTGGGTTTTAACCCCCTATATGGTCACTGTCTAAAGTAAAAAAACAGTTCTGGAGCCCGTGTAAAACTTTTTAAAATTTGGTGGTTTTTTAACCCAACCCTTTGGTCACTGGGTTTAATTTGGGAATATTAAAAGTCTGCGAGCCTGTGTTTCACTGGTGTCCCCAACACTTAAAGGTCACTGTATGGAGGTGATTACAGTCCCCCCAGAGCCTGTGTACATTGGTACCCTACCACTATTTTGGTTACTGTAGGAGGTAATATACGTCTTCGAGCTGTGTACCTGATATATACTACCAAGGTCACTGTTGGTGGAAATAAAAGGGTTGTAGTGAAAGATTCAGGTTCAGGAACATTTTAGGCCCGTATTTTCCCCAGCTTTTCCCGGAGGTTGAATAGGCTATCCAACCTCCAGGAAACCTGTGTGACGTCAAAACCTTAAATTAGCTTTCTTCCAGAGCCGTTACACAGTTTGGTGGAGTAGGCGTGACCTTTTGTGGAGGGGGTGTGGCTTGACACAAAGAGGGCATGGTTATGAAAATTATGTGGAGCAGCATGCATGGCTTCTAATCTCTCTGATGGCCACTTTTAAAAGTTGGCAAGTATGGTTTACATTAATTTTACTGCTCTGGAAAAATGACAGCTAAGCTATAATTGGTTGCAAAGGGCAACAAGTACAGTCTTATTTATCACAACTGTCTAATAGTAAGACTGTCTTTGTTGCCCATAGCAGCCAATCAGAGCCCATAGCGACCAATCAGAGCTAACAGCAACCAATCAGAGCCCATAGCAACAAATCAGAAATCATAGCAACCAATCAGAGTGCAAATTTATTTTCTTATACTGCTCTGGAAAAATGAAAGCTGAGCTCTGATTGGTTGCTATGAGCTCTGATTGGTTGCAATGGGCTCTGATTGATTGCTATGAGCTCTGATTGGTTGCTATGAGCTCTGAATGGTTACTATGAGCTCTGATTGGTTGCTATGGGCTCTGATTGGTTGCTATGAGCTCTTATTGGTTGCTATGAGCTCTTATTGGTTGCTATGGGCTATTATTGGTTGCTATGAGTTCTGATTGGTTCCTCTGAGCTCTGGTTGGTCGCTATGGGAAACAGAGACAGTCTTACTGCTAGACAGTTTTCATAAATGAGGCCTAGTGTCTTCAAGTAAAAGGTACACAAAAATGAAAATTTGACTTGCCAACAATTTGCGGAGATGAATTTGCTAATAGAGAGCTATTTATTATATATCCATACTCCATATTCTCTTCTAGCCTTCATTGTCTTACACAAGAGAAACACAATTCCCTGATAGTAATTTACCCCATGGAGGAGATTATCACCATGCTCTTTCACAGGCCCACAGCCAGCTTCAGGCTCCCACTTCCTGATCTGACTGTGGGCGGTTCTACAGCTTCAGACTCCCACTTCCTGTTCAGGCTGTGGGCAGTTCTACAGCTTCAGTCTCCCACTTCTTGCTCAGGTTGTGGGCGGTTCTACAGATTCATGCTCCCACTTCCTGCTCAGGCAGTGGGTGGTTCTACAGTTTCAGGCTCCTACTTCCTGTTCAGGCTGTGGGCGATTCTACAGCTTCATGCTCCCACTTCCTAAACAGGCTGTTGGTGGTTATATAGCTTCAGGCTCCCACTGTCTGATCAGGCTGTGGGCGGTTCTACAGCTTCAACATCCCACTTCCTGATCAGGCTGTGGGTGGTTCTACAGCTTCAGGCTCCCACTTCCTGATCAGGCTGTGGGTGTTTCTAGAGCTTCAGGCTCCCACCTCCTGTTCAGCCTGTTGGCGGTTCTACAGCTTCAGGCTCCCACTTCCTGCTCAGGCTGTGGGTAGTTCTACAGCTTCAGACTCCCACTTCCTGCTCAGGCAGTGGGTGGTTCTACAGCTTCAGACTCCCACTTCTTGCTCAGGCTGTGGGTGGTTCTACAGCTTCTGGTTCCTACTTCCTGTTCACATTGTGGGCGGTTCTACAGAAATGACTGACATTTCAGCTCTGCTATTACTTACTGAGCCTGTTAGAGGGACATTAGTGCTGGGAATTTCTAAACAGGAGATCACAAAGCTACAAAGCTCGAAAGGGTTAAAATATGTCAGTAAGTAACATTAACAAGCTGTTGTGCTGCTGATAAGACACAGCAGGTAGTGACCTCACCAACCCAACCAAGGCTGCTAGAGCAGAGAGAGGTGATCAGTAGCCTGGGGAAGCTTGTGTACACAAGCAGGAGATAAGAAGCAAAATATGAACAGCAATGTATTTGGTAATAGTCTGTATTTACCTTTGCCTATATGCTTAAAGCTAATGAATGAGCTGAGAATATTCCTTAAAATAGTAACACAAAAATGTTTAGTATTGATATGGATATTAGCTCTTTCATAAACTCTGTAGTTCTATAAGGTGAATAAAAGTTTGCAGTTTTTTCATTGAACAGTACTTTTCCATCAAGTTGAATCAACAATTCATTTTCTGCAGCTAATCTTCCCCCAGTCTTCTTTCTTCCTTGTCTATTCTTCTGTGCGCTTGCTTTATTATTGTAGAAACCCAGCTTTTTGCAGAGTTTGTCTCTTCCTAAGTATCACTATTCCTGCTTGTTGTTAGTTTTACAAAGCCATATCTTAAACGCAGAGTTGTAAGCGGTAGAAGTTAGAAACGATGTAGCAGACTATAGATAAGCACTCTGTCATGCGCAGTAGAACCACTGACTTTTAGATATATGAAATGACTGTTATGCATACTAACCAGTACTTAAGAATAATTAGAGGCGTGTTTTTATTACTAATGCATACTAAGCAGTGAATAATAATGAAAAGGTGTGGCTTAAATGGTGATTATATTGTATTGTCCAATAAAGATATACTATCTGTCTTGCATAATGGTACTCCTACCACTGAAAGGTTATAAATAACTCTCGCCAAACTTTTAATAAAGGAGAAAGGCTGTACCGATATTTTTGAAATGTCTCTTGTTCTTTTGATGATGTATGTGCACATACACTCTTGAGTTAATATATAATTTGCACACCGCACAAATAAAGCTGGCGCATCCAACGTGGATATTAATTGGATTGACTGCTGCAAACTGACAAAGATACATTCCATTCGAACACCTGCGCAGATGTGAAGCGAAAGACTGAGCTGCAGCAAACAAGGTAAATTTATGCCTTACTTTCATTTCATAGCTGTGTGATTCAGAGATGTCTCTGTGAGAAAGAGGTTCATTAAGTCATTAAAGGGGTTGTCTCACTACAAAGATTGCTTTTTATGTTAAAGGGGTTGTCTCGCTACAAAGATTGGTTTTCAGCTTAAAGATCTTTAAAAAAACAATCAACTTTCCAATATGTATCAATTACCATTGTCCCACTGTTTTCCAGATATCTCTTCTTGTAGGGGCACCTGAGCCTGCTCAGGTCCCTATGGTCACCGACCTGCTTGATCTTTCTTATAGGCTGCCGGCTCCTGTTTTTTTCATACAGGTCGGGCGGGGAGCGCACTAGTTCACCCAGGCGCACTCCCTCTCTTCTCCGTCCTCTCTTCCTGCTCTCAGCACAGAGCGCACAGAGCAGTGAGTTAAGGCATTCAGCTGGCTGCCTGTCACTCCCCCTCTCCCCTCCCAAGTTAACTGCTGAAGCGCTGGGCTGCACGGAGTCTCTTCTAATGATTTATTACTGCCTTACACATGTGGGGGGGAGCAGTGTTGTTACAGTGTTACACATCGCTCTACTCACAGTAGAACGATGTGTTTTATGACCCAGGAGATAAGTGCCGGACAGCTATTTCATCCACTCTCCTTGGATGCAAATAAATCACTGGGGAGGAATGCGGCAGGAGTAAGAGGTAACTTCACAATCAAGACAAAACTACTAACTATTGTGTTTGTCTTGATCGTGGAAGCTCTGTCTCCCGATGCTAATGCAGAATGAATTTACTACAGAATGAACACGACACAGTGATGACGCCACCTAGGGGAAGGGAGGGGGAGAGGGTTAGAAGAAAATGCAAGCCCGCCATCGTTTTCAAAAATCAAAGAATGAAAACAGGAGAAAGGTAGGCTTAAATCTCGACATGAGACATCCCCTTTAAAGATCTTGCAAAAACAAGTAACTTTGCAATATATATCCATTAACAGTGTCCTACCTATTCCTAGATACTCCCTCTTGTATGGGCTGTATCAGCTCTTCAGGTTGCTATAGCTACAGACCTGTTTGATCTCTGCTGATAGGCTGCCAGCACTGGTTGCTATAGCTACAGACCTGTTGGATCTCTCCTGATAGGCTGCCAGCACTGCTCGCTATAGCTACAGACCTGTTTGATCTCTCCTGATAGGCTGCCAGCACTGGTTGCTATAGCTGCAGACCTGGCTTCTACTGCAGCCTAGTGGAAGCCAGTAAACATGCCCCTGAATTCAAAATGAAAACAAGAAAACAGGACTGAGGTAAGATGAATCAATGTAGTGAGACAACCCCTTTAATTATATCAATGAGAGCAGCAGATCTCCTATGGCATAAGAACTTCAGAAAAATGCTTCTGAGTTGTTGAATTACCATGAGTGGTCATGCGTCTGCATGTATGGCCCGTGACTGCTGACCATATTATCTGAAAGTTGAGGCCAGCGATTGACTCATGGTCACATGAGCCATGAACAGGATGTGATTGTTGGAGGCCTGGTAGATCTGGGATGGTGATGGCAGGAATGGTGAGTATTGGTTTAAATGGGCTTTCAAAAACTTTTTAAAACTACCCTACCATTTCACACTCTGCTTACATAGGAAATTACCCCATACTTACCTCTTCCATCACCCCTGTTCCAGATCAGCTAGAACTCCAGAGTTCCCCCGGGTCCCTCAGTCTTGGCAAACCCCTTTAAACCAATACTCACCATTCCTTCCTCTATCAGTCCTGTGATGTCATCATTGAAAGGGACATTAAAACTCTGGCAACACTTTTAGCACATTGGGAGGAGGTTGTCTTGGAAAGTCTTGGGAAACCCCATTATGTTTATTTTAGTGGGATTGGGAAGGAACTTTTTACAAGACTCGGGAAAAAAAGTTTAACATCTATCCCTAATAAAAACTTACAATGTTTTCAAGACACAAGATTTAGAATCTATTCTCAGCTTGAAACTTGTAGTAGAGCTCTCTTTACAGCGGATTTCACCTGCTTGTTCCTCAAGCTGTATATAAAAGGGTTAAGCATCGGGATAAAAAGACAAAACACTACACTGATGATCCGGTCATTGCCTGGGGAATAAATGGAGCTTGGGCGAAAATACATAAATATGACTGTACTGTAGAAGATGATGACCATGGTGAGGTGAGAGGAACACGTAGAGAAGGTTCTCCGTCTTCCATCGGAGGTTTGTAGCTTTAGTACGGCTCTGATTATGAGAATGTAGGACCCAAAGATGTAGAACACTGGACCAAGGATTATGACAGCGCATTCGATGAACACACCCGCCTGCTCTGTGGTAGAGGACACTAAACAGGACAACAACTGAACCACAGGTAAGTCACAGAAGAAATGGGGTATAACCCAGCTACAGTGACGACGAGAAGAATTCATGACTGTGTAGAGAGTTGAGTGAAGGCTTACGATGAACCATGAGGAGGCCACCAGATAGATACAGGTCCTCCTACTCATGATGCTGAAGTAACGCAATGGATGGCAAACTGCAGAGTATCGATCAAACGCCATGATTGCCAGAAGAAAACTGTCCATGCTACTGACTGCCGTGAAGAGGAAAAGCTGCATGAAGCAGTCATGGCAGGAGATGTAGGTGTCTCCAGAGAGGAGTCCATACAAGGCCCTTGGAATGGTTATAGATGTGAAGCTAATATCCACCATGGCCAGATTCCCCATCAGTATATACATTGGAGTTTGGAGTTGAGGCTGCGATATGATAAGCATGGAAATGGAGAAGTTTCCTACAATGCAGATGATGTAAGCTCCCAAGAAGACGGAGAAGAGAGGAAGGAGAAGGTGAGGCGCCTCCGAGAAGCCCAGTAAAATGAATCCACCATGTGTCTCGTTCTTCAGCTCCATTTTATGGGTAATGAAATGGTGGAGGGGCGATGGCAATGCCTCTTCTATAATCTCCAAACCCTTACATGTTCAGCTGTGAAAATATAATATAGCAAGTCAAAAAGAGAAGAAGACCACACACACTAGTATAAAGCACATAAAGCACTATGGGGGACATGTATGAAAACTGTCTAGGTCTTAGACTTTCTTTCTTGCCCACAGCAAGAACTCCCCTTTCATTTTTTCAGAGCACTATATGAAATTAAAGGGGAGCTCTAATTGGTTGGTATTGGCAACAAGGAAAGTCTTAGACCAAGACAGTTTTCATACATAAGGCTCAATGTATGTATTTTGGCGCACAGACGACAATTTTTTTGCACGCATTAGTAGTGTAGAATGCGCCTGAATCTATGAACCTGTTCTACTGCGGTCATAGATTTGGTGCTTTCTAGCTCCAAAATGACAAATCAGGCTCAGGTAAACCACTCTTAACTTGGTCAGCCTGTTCCAGCAATAATGTGCCCAGTTTTGCCATCCTCCCGTCATAAATGTGTAGAATCATACGGTTGTGGTGCGACGCCTCCAGAATGCCCAGTGATCTCAGGCGCACTGCAAATGCGCCTAATTTTGGAGTGCTCCTGATTATAAATCTAGAGAACAGGGCTGCAACAGGTTTTGGGCTGAAAGGACGCCAGAATATCCGTTCAGCTCTGTACATACATGTTGCCCTATGTCTCAATGTATGGCCCCAGCCCAACCCAAAGAACAGACCTGGGCAATGTACGGCCCGCGGGCCCCATCCGGGCCGCCAGCTCGTCGGATGCGGCCCGCGGCGTACGATGCCCAGGTCTGCTAATAGTAGCACTGACAGCCCGCCGAGGCCGGGTATTGCTGAGAGGCCGCCGCGGGCCGTCAGCGCTACTATTACTGGTGAATTAGGCAACGACGCGATGAACTCCGCTCACCGCGCCGCTGCCTCTCCTCAGCGCACACAGAGTAATAACTCTGTGCGGGCCCAGGAGCTGACGGAGGAGCGTCCCGGCGGCATGACGTCATCACGCCCACCAGCCCGGGAAGCTCCTCGGATAGAAGATGAGCGCGCTCGGCCGGGAAACAGGTAAGCCAAGGTGAGTATTAGTGTTTGTTATTTTGGTCATAAAACTATATACCTGGCTGTGGAAAGCCCTATCTATATACCTGCCTGTGGAAAGCCCTATCTATATACCTGTTTGTGGAAAGCCCTATCTATATACCTGCCTGTGGAAAGCCCTATCTATATACCTGCTTGTGGAAAGCCCTATCTATATACCTGCCTGTGGAAAGCCCTGTCTATATACCTGCCTGTGGGAAGCATCTATATACCTGCCTGTGGAAAGCCCTATCTATATGCCTGCCTGTGGGAAGCCCTATCTATATACCTGCCTGTGGAAAGCCCTATCTATATACCGGATTGTGGAAAGCCCTATCTATATACCTGCTTGTGGAAATCCCTATCTATATACCTGCCTGTGGAAAGCCCTATCTAATATACCTTGGCCTTGTGTGAAAGCCCCGTCTATTATACCTGCTGTGGAAAGCCCCGTCTATATACCTGCCTGTGGAAAGCCCCGTCTATATACAAGCCTGTGGAAAGCCCCGTCTATATACCTGCCTGTGGAAAGCCCCGTCTATATACCTGCTTGTGGAAAGCCCCGTCTATATACCTGCCTGTGGAAAGCCCCGTCTATATACCTGCCTGTGGAAAGCCCCGTCTATATACCTGCCTGTGGAAAGCCCCGTCTATATACCTGCCTGTGGAAAGCCCCGTCTATATACCTGCCTGTGGAAAGCCCCGTCTATATACCTGCCTGTGGAAAGCCCCGTCTATATACCTGCCTGTGGAAAGCCCCGTCTATATACCTGCCTGTGGAAAGCTCTATCTATAAACCAGACTGTGGAAAGCCATGTATATATACCTGCCTGAGGATAGCACTGTCTATATAGCTGAGTGGTGGAATCCCTGTCTATATACCTGCCTGTGGGAAGCCCTGTCTATATACCTGCCTGTGGGAAGCCCTGTCTATATACCTGCCTGTGGAAAGCCCTGTCTATATACCTGCCTGTTTGGAGCCTTAAATATACCTGCCTGAGGGGAGCTATATCTCTCTATATACCTGCTTGAGGTGTGCTATATCTATCTATATACCTGCTTGAGGGGAGATATATCTATCTATATACCTGCTTGAGGGGAGCTGTACCTATCTATATTCCTGGCTGAGGGGAGCTGTACCTATCTATATTCCTGTCTGTGGGTAGCTGTACCTATCTATATTCCTGCCTGAGGGGAGCTGAACCTATCTATATACCTGCCTGTGGGGAGCTGTATCTAAATACCTGCCTGTGGGGAGCTGTATCTATCTATATACCTGCCTGTGGGGAGCTGTATCTATCTATATACCTGCCTGCGGGTACCTATATATATATACCTGACTGAGGGGAGCTGTATATACCTGCCAGACTGAGGGGACATACATCTATATACCTACCTTACTGAGGAGAGCTGTATATACCTGCCTTACTGTGTACCATGAGTAAGGCAGGTATATAGATACATCCCCCAGTAAGTTTCCACAAAAATAATCACCCAAAAAACTTTTTTTTCCCCGTTCACCCTATGTTTTTATTAGTCCGGCCCTCCAAAAGCATCGCACTTTTTCATGCGGCCCGATGGGAAATTTAATTGCCCACCCCTGCCATAGAAGGTCTTTCATATAAAGCCGCTTACTCCTCTAGTATGTTTTAGGAAGATTAGAGGAACCCAAAAACACTTGGTAGTGGAAGGATATGGTGGGTACGTATACATGAAGTTTAGCAATCTCTATGGTAGGTAACCAATCGTAATTATCTTGTTTGACGAACCTCAAGTCCCTGAGAGACCTCGGGAGTTGGCTGAGAGCAGGAAAATAACATTTTAACACTGATCGATATCTGAATAATAGTCGCTTAAATTAATATAAGAAAAACAAAAAATATAAAACTTAACATGTAAAAATGTGGGTAAAAAATTTATGCAGCATGCAAAGTCCTGACCTACTGACCCACTGACCTACATTTGGAGGAATGAAAATCAACTTACAATCTATAGTATTATAATATACATTTTGTAAGATTTTGCTTAGAAAAACAAAGAATATAAAAATATCAACTAAATAGTATAATTTAAATAATTAATTTGTCATTTAACATACACATAAATGAACTGTGCATTCAACTTTGTAGAGCAGAGTAGAAAAAACTATTAGGATACAGAAGTAACTATTCTTAACGGTGATTGACTGCAATAGCTCTTTATCTGTTACAACATTCTAACCACCAGATTGAGATTGACACAGGGAGAGCTTTATGATGTGTATAGAAAGGGAAACATTTTATGCATGACTGACACTAGCGGCCTTATTGGCTCTTGGGACGTGAAACAGTAGCTCTGCCTTGTAGCAGTGATAGAAGAGTTCATTTATGTGTATTTCTAATGAAAATTAATTATGTGAATTATAAATTTTTTTTTCATATTTTCATATTTTTTGTTTTTCCTATATGGAACTAAAAGAATTTTGATCAGATATCTATCACTGTTGAAATTCTACTTTACTGCTCTCAGTCTATATTTTACATACGGCAATAGTCGGCAACCTAGATCTTGCTGAGACTTGAGGTTCGCCAGCAACATCACTACGACGTTTATATTCAACAAAATCCTATTTTATCAGCTTATATTTTATTTATAGCCTGAAGTGATGTGTTTGTAATTACTGATACTACTACAATAACTTCGTAACTACCTGAATAAGAACAGGATTTACGGTACAGTAGATGCTGTATTGGTTTTATAACTATGTGATTTAACTTCTCTTTCTACTCTGGTTAGAGCCTGTTTGTGCTCTCCTCTGAAGGGAGTAGTACACAGGAAATCTTCAGTTTCTTGGCAATTTCTCGCATGGAATGGCCTTCATCTCTCAGCACAAGAATAGACTGTCGAGTTTCACATGAAAGTTCTCTTTTTCTGGCCATTTTGCAAGTTTAATCGAACCAACAAATGTAATGCTCCAGATACTCAACTAGCTCAAAGGAAGGTCAGTTTTATAGCTTCTCTAATCAGCAAAACTGTTTTCAGCTGTGCTAACATATTGCACAAGGGTTTTCAAGGGTGTTCAAAATATTCAATAGCTTCTTACACAGTTAGCAAACACAATGTACCATTAGAACACTGGAGTGATGATTGATGGAAATGGGCCTCTATACATCTATGTAGATATTGCATTAACAACCAGATGTTTGCAGCTAGAATAGCCATTTACCACATTAACAATGTGTAGAGTGTATTTCGGATTAATTTAATGTTAGCTTCATTGAAAAAAACAAAACTGCTTCTTTTCCCCAAAAATAAGTAGTATGTATATATATATTCTATACACACACATATATATATATATAATATATATATATATAAATATATATATATATATATATATATATATATATATATTAATATTAAACCACATAAACTAACTTATGAGAATTAGAAAACTATATAAAATTAAATAATAAAAAAGTTGAAAAAAGAAGTTTAAATACAATATATAAGAAGCCCCATCTGCAGGTTTTTTTTCTGACATGAAATTAGAATAAACCTTCCCTGTTCTGTTTTAGGTCAATTAGGAACCAAAATTATTTATATTTGCCAAATGCTAGAATGATGAGAGAGAGAGTGAGAGAGAGAGAAGAAAGAAAGAATTTTTAAGGAATTTTTATTACTTTCTGCAAAGTCAAAAGTTTCCATACACTGGGATTACTCTGCCTATAAACAATTTGGAACAGCCCATATGATGATGTCATGTCTTTGGAAGACTCGAAAGCTTTATTGGCAACATCTGAGTTAATTAGAGACACACCTGTGGATGTATTTTAAAGCACACCAGAAACACACTGCTTCTGTGTGTAGCATCATGGGAAAGTCTAAAGATATCAACCAAGATACCAGGAAGAGAATTGTGGAGTTGCACAAGTCTGGGTCATCCTTGGGTACAATTACCATATACCTGAAGGTGCCATGTTCATCTGCACAAACAATTATACACAAGTACAAACAAGATGGGAATCTCCAGCCATCATACCACTCAGGAAGGAGGGGTTCTGTGTCTCAGAGATAAACGTGCTTTGGTCCAACATGTGCATATCAACCCAAGAACAAAAGCAAAAGACCTTGTGAAGATGCTGGTGTAAGCTGATAAGATTGTGTCATTATCCACAGTGAAACAAGTACTGTATTAATATGGGTGAAAGGCCACTCTGCCAGGAAAAAGCCATTACTCCAAAAGAAACATATAAAAGCCAGATTAATGTTTGCAAATGCACAGGAACAAAGACCTATATTTTGGAGACTTGTCCTGTGGGCTGATGAAATGAAAATTGAACTGTTTGGCCATAATGACCATGGTTACGTTTGGAGTAAAAAGGGAGAAACTTGGAAGCCTAAGAACATCATCCTAACTGTGAAACATGGGAGTGGCAGCATCATGTTGTGGGGATGTTTTGCTGCAGGAGGGACTGGTGAACTTCACAAAATAAATGGCAGCATGAGGAAAGAAGATTATGTGGGAATACTGAAGCAACATCTCAAGACATCAGCCAGGAAGTTAAAGCGGAAATGGGTCTTCCAAATGGACAGTGACCAGAAGCTACTACCAAACTGGTTACAAAGTGGCTTAAGGAAAACCAAGTCAATGTTTTGTAGTGGCCATCACAAAGCCCTGATCTCAAGAGGCATGGACTCATGGGACAAGGATGTAATTTTACCGCTGTACAACGCATTGGTACGGCCTCACTTGGAATATGCTGTTCAGTTCTGGGCTTCAGTTTATAGAAAAGATGTAATGGAGCTAGAGAGAGTGCAAAGACGAGCAACCAAACTTATAAGGGGAAAGGAGCATCTTAGTTATGAGGAGAGGTTAAAAGAATTGAACTTATTTTGTCTTGAGAAAAGACGGCTCTGGGGGGAAATGATTAATTTATATAAGTATATAAACAGTCTCTACAAAAAGTATGGGGAAAAATGATCTCATGTAAAGCCCCCTCAAAAGACAAGGGGAAATTCCCTTTGGCTGGAGAAAAAAAGGGTTCAATCTCCAGAGGAGAAAAGTGTTCTTCACTGTAAGAACTGTGAATCTGTGGAATAGCCTGCCTGAGGAGCTGGTCATAGCAGGAACAGTTGCGAGTCTCAAGAAAGGCTTAGATACGTACCTGAAACTAAAGAATATTAATACGTATGTAGCCAAATAAAATTTTAGATCCAGTCTGATGGCGGCTCTGGGATCAGAAATGAAATCTTCCCTAGAGCAGATTGGTTCTTGCCTTGTGGGTTTCAAAGCTTTCATTAGTAGAGGAAACTAGGCTTGAACTCCTTATCCTCCTCCCTTCACCCACATTTTCCCCACCCTTGTTTGAACTTGATGGACACATGTCTTTTTTCTACTATACTATGTAACTATATGTAACTATGAAAATTTATGGGCAAAGCTGAAAAGGCCGGTGCGAGCAAGGTGACCTCCAAACATGACTCAGTTACACCAGTTCTGTGAGGAGGAATGGGCCAAAATTCCTACCAACTATTGTGAAAAGCTTGTGGAAGGATCCAAAACGGTTTATCCAAGTCCTACAGTTTAAGGGCAAAGCTACCAAATACTAATGAAATGGATGGAAACTTTTGACTTTGCAGAAAGTAATAAAAATGCCTTAAAATTCTCTCTCATATTATTCTGCCATGTGGCAAATATAAATAATTTTGGTTCCTAATTGACCTAAAACGAGGAAGGTTTATTCTGATTTCATGTCAAATAGTGAGAAAAACCTGCAGATGGGGCTTTTTATGTAGTGTATGGAAACTTCTGGTTTCATCTGTATATACTAGACTATGGTGGAAAAATAGCATTCCTGAAATTATCATCTTGCTGTTTGAATTTTTGGTCTGTCTATTGTCATTTTTCATCTTCCCTGAAAAAAATGAAACCTTAATCAGGTATGTGCATTGAGGAAAAAAAATACACGTATGTGGTTTCTGCAGGGTTTTGAACCTAGGACTCCTATACTGAAAGGTAAAAAGGCTAACCACAAGGTTACAATGTTGTTAGAATTAGTTCAGGTATTTTGGGTTACTTGAGTTTAGCTAAACAGCCCTTTGTTTGACTAGAGACTCTGAAGCGTTATGGTAATGTCAAGGCGGCTGGGTCACATTTTATGCAGTTCAAACAAATCAAACACCCCCCCAATCTGACAACAGTGAAAACTGAAGAGAGCCAGGCCAGGCATGAAGTGCTTTCGTGGTAAAATCCAGAACCCAGAACGTTCCAAGTCCCGCACCCTGTAACAGTGCATGGAGTTTTCCGTGCTTTTCGGCAGGCAGGACAATAACTCACCGGTTACTGGTGACACACATGGTCCAGCTGTGTCCTATCGAATTTCACATTTCTTCACCTTAATTTTTTTTTAGCTGTCTGAAATCCTCTTTGTTGACCAGAAGTTCGTCAGAAAAAACTTCACAACATGGAGGGAGAAGCAACGGCCAACCAAATATCTCTTTACTTCTAATGTGTTGGGATTGATGGTCCTGAGCGTTAGTATTTGTATCATGGGCATTTCTGAAAAATTAGATGAAGGCAAATGGAACCGAGCACCAAAATCAATGGAGTTTCATGCGGGAGAACATCTGGCATCCCATTCAGCCAACATGAATGGAATCATCTTATAGAGATGTTCAGGATCCCGGAGGACATGGACATTTCCCCACAGATTATCTGTGTCCAATTCTCAGCTGAGTTGATATATGAAGTAATTGTCGGACTCCATAGAGGATACATTTCCCAGAACCCCTAATTATCAGAGCTTGTTTACAGTCACGCGGGGAAAACATTGTTGTTTTACCAAAAAAATAATGAATTAGGACTCAAATCCAATGGAAAACCATAGATTATTATTTACAGAAAATGATCTTTTCTTCAAACTCTCTGCATAGACCATTGAGTTTTACCAAAGGTGTTTTCTGATCGCAGGGACAGGGGATGTTCAGGGGTTAAAAACCTTTGAAAAAATAAAATAGATACTTGCCTTTGCACCTTCTGACACTACAGCGGGGCCAAGACTCCTGAGGTCTTCTGTTGTTTTTTGCATGACAGTAGTGAGGGCAAGTCACTGGGTTTGGACACATAAAATAACTTTTACTAATAATGAATTAAAGTCTCAGGTCCAATTAAGAAAAGAAGGGTTAGGGGCCTACCAGTAGAGTGAATTCTTGGGGTCCAGCAATGGAGCTGATTCTTAGGGGCCCACCAGTGGAGCTGTTTCTGGGGCTCCACCAGTGGAGTTGATTCTTGTGGCCCACCAGTAAAGTTGATTCTTAGAGCCCACCAGTGGAGATGATTCTTGGAGCCACCAGGGGAGATGATTCTTGGTGCCCATCATTGGAGTTGATTCTTGGAGCTCACCAGAAGATATAATTCTTGGGTTCACCAGTGGAGTTGATTCTTGGGGCCGAACTATGGAGTTGATTCCTGGGGCCCATCAGTGGAGATGATTCTTGGGGCCCAACTGTGGGGTTGATTCTTATGGTCTACCATTACTATACATAGCTGCACATACCTCTTGCTTTTTACCTCTCTGCCTTTCTCCCTAAAAAGTTTCCCCAGGCCTACCCTGTCCATGGCCCCACCCCACTCCTCTGTGTGCCAGTCCAAGCCTGGTCACATGCTGCACACACCTGAATGAGCGCTGTGTGGTTCATAACACCGAGCTTGATTTCAACATTATTGAGTCTGTCTAGGAAGACATGAAGAGACAAGAATGTGATCAAGCTAGATACAGGGAAAAGCCATGGTTAGTTCTTCAAAATGTTTGGAGCTATCTTCAGAACCTGTCTGTAGGTGTACCCTAATAGTCATCGTCTCAGCGGGGCCTATGAAACCAGAATCCAACACTGAGCAGATGCAATGTGCACCATTCGATACATGATCCACCGCCATTAGGAAGTATCGGGTGAATTACCAGACTTTGCCTCAAACAAATCAGTGACTGAATTTAGATGAGAATGACTTTGGGACTTTTTGGTTATTTTGGAAATGTTGTACAGATAAAAGTGTGTTTTTAAGTAAATGTCGTCTTATTTTTCTGTGATTTTTTTTCATAGGTCGCTAGTGCAATTAGTTTAGGGACTCACAAGACAAAAAGGACCCTTGACGTGGATTATGAGCTCACGTATTTTGGCCAAAATAACAACTAACATCTCATTTTGATACTTGTCCAGAATGCATTTTTGCCATGTAATACCGGGGAGCAGAGGGTGTCAGCAGTTGGAATATGGACATCACCAATAGGTTGTGAGCTGGCATGATGCACAAAACACAACCATATAACTGGCCCCTATATAAGCCTTATCCATGTGCGATTGTAATACCAGAAATCACCCCCCTCATAGACAGGAGGTGTCTAAGTGGTTGTTTATCAGTATTTTTGTAACTGAGCAATCTACCCTGTATAGTGCTGCAGTTTCTCTACATACTGGTGTGAACTGGTTCTTATCCAATGCGCAGTTATGTAGTAAGCAATCAACCCTCTCATGGGTAGTCAGCGTGTGAGCGACTGTTCATCAGTATTTGCTCCTGGGCAACTTCTCCCATGTAGCACTAGAGCTGTTTATTACGACCGTGCCTGTTCAGGCCTATAAATTACGGCAGAGACTGCGCTTTTGGCCATGATGATATATCTGAATCTATTGTTTTCTATCGTCAGAACCCTTCCTTATGACAGTAATTGCTGGACGATGATTGACAGGTTCTCCACCACACCGGTCTGTTGTTCCTGCTGATCTTGGGAAAAATCACAAAAAAAAAAGGGACATTATTCAATCAAAAATACAACAAGGCCATACTTACAGCTCAATGGCTGAACTAAAGACTGAACCCAATAGGAGGCAACACAGGCCCCTGTGCTACTTGGGAAAGATAAACAGGTGCAGGAAGTTGCTGAGCAGTTTTTTAATTCGATAAAAAACTGCACATTAAATTGATACCTATTCACATCAGTATGCAAAAATGCCACAGTATAATACATGGGGAGATTGCACAAATGCAAAAAATACCAATCAAACAACCACTCACACGCCTTCTATACATGAGGGGGGTGGTTTCTGGCTTTATAATTGCATATAGATAAGGCGATATAGAAGGGTGCCATAAATACAGATACGTGTGGTGCACCATGCTGGTTTACAACCTATTAGTGACGTCCATACTATTTGATTGGGCGGGCTGCCCAGCACTTTCTAGGTGTCTAACACAAAATACTGACACCCTCTGCTCCCCCAGTACTTTTGAGCACATAGAAATTGCATACTGGAAAAATATCAAATATGAGGTATTAGTTAATATAGTGCTTCCCCACTTTGTTTCCTGGATTCCTGTTTTGTGTGGTCTGGGTGTCAGAGTGCCGGTCCATTCAGGCTCTGGGTATTAGTTAATATAGTGGCCACTATATTGCACAAGTTCGCAACCAGCGTCAAGGGTCCTCCTTACTTGTGAGTCCCTACACTAACAATTTACAGAAAAATCACAAAAAAGGGACATTATTTAATCAAAAACACAACAAGGCCATACTTACAGCTCAATGGCTGAACTAAAGACTGAACCCAGTAGGAGGCAACACAGGCCCCAATGCTACTTGGGAAAGATAAACAGGTGCAGGTAATTGCTGAGCAGTAGCTCACACACCCCACCACTAGGGGGACAATTAGATGATAAAAAACTGCACATTAAATTGATACCTGTTCACACCAACATGCAGAAAAGCCACAGTATAATGCATGGGGAGATTGCACAAATCAAAAATACCGGTAAGACAACCACCCACATGCCTTTTATGTATGAGGGGGGTGGTTGCTGGCATTATAATTGCATATAGATAAGGCGATACAGAAGGGTGCCCTTAATACAGATACGTGTAGTGCACCATGCTGGCTTACAACCTAATAGTGACGCCCATACTATTCTATTGGGCGGGCTGCCCAGCACTTTCTAGGTGTCCTGCTGATGTTGTGCTTAGCTGCAGTTGATCTGGACTGAGTGGTGATGGAGTCCTTCGCCACAGTTCCCTGGATTCCTGTTCTGTGTTTTGTGTGGTCTGGATGTCAGAGGGCTGGTCCATTCAGGCTCTGGGCCAGCACTCTGTCATCCTATAAGAAGATCACTTTTGGTTCTGGACCTTCGCCTGTGAAAGTCTCATGTGGATTTAGCTGGCATTTTTTTCTGACTTGTTTGCTTGGTATACTGCCCTTTACCTGCCTTTTTAATCACTGTTCCTCACCTATCATTTTGGTACCTTTTGCTCTCTCCGGCTTTGACTCTTGCCCAACCTCTCTCCATTGTATTTGTCTATCTCATCCTATTTTGTGTGTCACCTCTTTTAGGAAGGGACTGTCGTCCAGTTGCCGTCAACCGTTTAGGCTCAGGCCGGCAAGTAGGCAGGGACAACCTTGGGAAGCCTAGCGCCAGGGCTCACTTTCTGTCTGTCCCTGTCCAGGTTTCTCGGTCCCATCACACTACTATTGTCTCCTACTAAGAAAGGATTTTCATCCAGCCATTGAACTGCAAGTAAGGTCGTGTGTCTGTGTTTTTAAATAAGTAATGTCCAATTTTCTGTGATTTTTTTTTATAGAGAAGGCTATGGAACCAATGACATGCCATTTGGATCTCTTTCTTATGGGGTGACCACAAATAACCTGTTCTGTTTGTACAATGATAAGAACACAGGTTATGAAGTAATTAGAAGTGGAGGAGCCTATTTTCTGCATGGGTGGAGGTGGCCCTAATAGTCATCTTCTCAGTTGGGCCTATGAAACCAGAATCCAACACTGAGCAGATGCAATGTGCACTATCCGATACGTGATGCGCCACCATTACCAAGTAACCGATGAATTGCCAGACTTTGTCTCAAACTAATCAATGGCCGAATTTAGATGAAAATGAGATCATGCTCTATACATTACATTCAGCTGCAGTATTTAACCCATTAACATGAGGTACTGCACCCCTATCCTGCTGTCTGGTTGAAAGGACGTGATCGTAGGGTGCTGTTTGATTACTATGGCTACCGGGTGCCGAATGAAGACCTCCAGGTCATAATTTATTCCTAATGTGTTCTGAGATCAATGTAATCACTATATACTACAATACAGAAGTACTACAGTATATAATACAAGTGATAAAACATTGCATATTTAAGTGCCCTAGAGGAAATAAGTATTAGTAAAAAAAGTGAAAAAAGTTATACAAATATTTAAAAAAGAAAAAGAAAATATTAAATATTTCCCAAAAAAACCCTTTTCACCATTTACCAAATAAATAAAAGAAACACAAAAAAGGAGCATAATCAGGGCCGTTGTTAGGGTCCCGGGCTCTCTGTGTTACATTTTGCTCAGTAAGGCTGGGTGCACACAACATTTTTCACACCACATTGTGGAGCTGCGGCATGTATTTTTAGAGAGAAAAAACTTATGCCCATGTCACAAATGTTCTGCATATTCCACATACATCCCATCCATCCTCTCAGCGGTCACTGTACAATGAACATCAGCGATGACAACTTTGCTTTTTCAAAATCGCTCACCTCCATATGACAGTATAACACTCCTAAATAACAATCACCAAATAATCCACCTATACATGGAGCAAATATATCAAAGAAATCATTGTTACTTTTGTCTTGTCCTACAAAACCAAGACCCAAAACTATTACTACTTAAGGATCAAATAATACTGCTAGACCCTGACCGAACGCAACCCCCACATGTGACTACCAGGTGTACACAGGTTCTGAAGACATATACCACCGCTATACAGTGACCAGATAGTGGTAGATACTAGTTGTATGTAGGCGCGCTGCAGAAATATAAGGGATTACACTGAAGTTACATTTAGTGACTCACAGGAGACATCTTTTCAGATCGGAGTCATTCACTTTCCAGCTGAATTTAGATAAAATTGAGATCACAGATAATTTAACAAGTTTCATTGAAAGAAAAATTTATGGTAGAAAATAACCTTAAATTCATACTTTTAAAAAATAAATGTACTTCACTCTATACCACCACTGAACAGAGTGGTCAATCCTTAACCCAAAAAGACAACAGGATAGATAACAAAGCTGCCCTCTGTTCCATTTATAGTGTACAGGGGCAATTTTCCTTTAGGTACAAATATACAGAGGAATATTTAACTTAAGTTTGTTGTATCAAGTGTCCATAAGCACGGTGTCCTTCTTGATCTCCCTTGCCATATTCCAAATCCCACTGTTGATATAGATTACATAGTTTTATTATGCCTACAGCTTGTATTCCTCATTGAGTAATCGCCCTGATAAGGGCGGCCCCACACAACTCTACTCCTATTGTTCCCTATTAAAATCATGGGACTTATGTCTGTGTTCTTTATGTATGTTACTGAATAATTTAGTTAGTTAGGTTGCGTCGCCTTTTCGGGGCGAGTGCTCTATCTGGATGGGACTAGTATAGTGATAGCGATAGTGCTTTTTCTATTATATGGTATATACTGGTCCAATGGGGCAATGGAGTCTACTGTGACAAGGTCTTCAGAACCGTGAGTTTTTGACCACATTTTCTCTAAGGCATTTTTTTCCCCCCTCTTACAGGGGCACTTCTCCTGCTAATAGTATTTGGTACAATGTCTTTTTTTTCAGTGATTAGCTAGACATTGTCCACTTGCTTTTGTATTTAGGTACTGATATACACCGGTACTTTATACATATACAGTTGCATATTTGTATAGTGGCTATATGTGTGAGGCCATTTTATATATATAAAGGATAATTATTTTAATGCATATATAAAGATTATTGTTTTAGGAATTTTTCTTTTGATCTGTGAGACGGTTCCCTATTAAAATCATACATCAATCCTTCATCAAAAATGTGCACAATTCCAATGTAAGAAATCCTGAATCCCCGGTAATTAATTGTCCACATTGTTATATCCCACACCAGTTGGGATTATTTTGTCCAGATATTTTCAATTTGAACAGACCCCCCCATGTTTCTCCCAGACATGTTTGGCAATTGGGGCATCTCTCCTGTTTCTGACATCCCCAAATGTTCTCCAACTCTCCGTCTGAGTTGTCTCAATGTTTTGCCCACATACTGTTGACACCTACATGTACATGGGTATACTACTTTTTCAGTACTGCAGTTATACAAATCCCGAATTTTATACTCTTTCCCCTAGAGATATAGTGACAATCAATGCATCCACTGCATTTATAAATCCCTATGGGTCTGTGGTCTAGCCATGTGCCTTCGCTCTTAGGTGGGATATAGTGACTACTCACTTATCTGTCCCTCAAAAATCTTCGCTTTCGATATGTAATCGATGGATAGTCCGACAATATTGTCCTAAGGTCTTGGTCTAATAGGAGGATATCCCAATAGTTCTCCATGATCTTTCTTACTTGTGAGTGATCATCATAAGTGACAAACACAAGCCTACACAACAATAGTTAATAAACTGTAAGAAAGGCTAACTCTCTAGACCATAATACACAAAATCACAGAAAAGAGGAAAAGAGTCTTAAAACTTAACTTTTATTAAATATCCTTAAAAATGTTAAAATAATGTTGCTGTCTCTCAGTCAAGTTACAGAAAACACATATCAAACATGTGAAAGTGACCGGGTAGAGAAAGACCTTGTATGGCCCTAGCGAAACTACACCGTCCCTCACCTACAACAACAGGGTAGTCGCCCCAATAAGGGTGTCCCTGCCTGGAACTTCACATATTAGCACAATTAAACTGTAACAATTCCTCCATTCCCTTCCCGACATGTTTCGATCAGCCGCAATAGAAAATAACACTCTCTGATCACCTCAGGGGTGAAATGGGGGAGTAGTAGACCAAAGGGTCATGCAAATACAGATGAAATAACACAAGCGAAAATACCAAAATGCTATGACCCACAATCTCTATTATGCCAGAGAAATGTGCGTATGACCAACAAAATATTTGCATAAGTTAGCAAGCTATTCAGAGACCAATATCACTCCCATATGGTGACAAAACAGTGGTAGATACCAGTTCTAAACAAACGCTCTGCAGACCGTATAAGTGGTTACAGTATAGTCACATCCAGTGTCTCACAGGTGACGTCTTCTCTGATTGTAAATGTTGTCTTTCCTCTATTTTCTATCTGGTCCAGACCAAACACGAAAAAGCAATCCAACACATGATAATTCAACAAAAAACGCAATTTATTGATGAATCCAGAAAAAATCAAGCAACATCATGAACCAGCCAATGCATACATGTTTTGAACATACGTCTTGTTCTTAGTCATAGCATTTATGTTAAGACCATGCATACTACTTTTTATATCATACCATAACCAATCATATTTCAAACAAACATATGTTCTCCTGAAAAAATGTCAATAATAAAAGTGTCACAGGATACATCCATTATGATGTCCAAATATGCCTGAAAATATAAAGATAAAGAGGTCAAGTGCCAACTGCAGGAAGTGGAAGATCCTTCAAGTGACATGAGGAAGAATATGCAACATATTGCATTTATTTGGAATATATAATCAAACACTGATGCATCCCATGAACCGCTGACTAACAGTAAAAAAAATCCATACAGAAATAATAATAAAAGTAATAATGTAAATACAAAAAAAGAAAATAAAGTTAATAGTGAATAATAATTTCTCATTTAAAGGAGTTATCCGGAAGTTTAAAGATTTCATAGAACACTATAAACAGCATTTATATTGAAAAGTAAAGATATTCCACTACATTTCTGTGTTTCTTTTCTTTTGCCTCCTTATTCATCTATTATAAGATCCACTTTTTGCAGTGAAACTTCCTGCTTGTGGAACTGACAGTAGTTCTCCAGCATCTCGTTCCTACAACTCCCAGACTGCATTGCAATCTAAGCCTTCACAGTTATCACTACTAGACATTGTGCTGACATAAGTGTGTAATCCCCCAGGTCTGTACTTGCTATCATGATAATGATGATAGCTAGGACTCATGAGACACAGTGTAAACTGTACAGCACTACAGTCATCATTTTCATGGCAGCAGTATACAACTTTAAAGCTTTGTTTACCTAGCTTAATGACTTAAAGGGGTTGTCTTATCTCAAAGTTTCATAGGATGCATGAATGAAATAATACTGCTTTTCTCTGTCACTTCCTGGTCAAGCTGTCTGTAATTAGCATATGAGCAGCTCAGTGTATTCAGACTTCTCTGTTTATTAGTATAGATGAGCTAAATTAACTTTTCTGAGGTCCGGCGAAGCTTCTGAGCTAATGTAAAAGTAGAGTAATTAGTCTTTCTGAAAGATCAGATAGCTCTCACTGCCGGCCGCGACCTGTGTGATGTGTCATACAAATACACTTGTAGCTCCATAGCACAAAAAAAAACTGTGTAACAAAAAGCCATAGATTTAGAAAACGTCTTCATTTAGTGATCCCTACATTTTGAAAGCTAATCTTTGTAGTGAGACAACCCCTCAGTTTTAAGCCTTTGAGCTCTGTAGTCTTGTACACTACTATTTACAAACCTCCAGCACTCCTGTCACCATAAGATAAGTTAGTTAGCTAGTGAATGGACGGGCAGTTTGGGAGCCATTACTGGGTCAAGGTAAGCTGCAGGTATACAAGCCCTGAATTGGAGTGTTCAGAGGGTGGTGAGATACTGGCTGCCCTGTAACGTGGTCAATCCAAGTCTAGTAGAGTAAGTAGACCGGTGGGGCCAAGAGGGGCTGTAGCAAGCCAAAGGTGTTATTGGAGGATAAGTACAAGTAATATAGAGTTATTCCTTCTCTTGTGCATCTAGTGCAGATTAAATGTTGCAGTGTGATCTGCAAGCAAGACACAAACTGTGTTAAATTTAAAGTTGTACTGTTGTTAGTTGTTATATTGAGCGGCCTTTTTTAAAAGGTGATAATCATTTTATTCCACTTTATATAGTGATAACATATTCTGCAGCGCTATCGGTTTAAAGGAGTTTCCAAGACTTTTTAAGACCTCCCTACCACCTCTCTCTGTTCTTAAACAGAAAATTACCCTACATATATCTCTGCCATCACCACCATTCCAGCGCTGCCAAAGCTTCAGTGTTCCCCTCTCATCTCTCACTGAGGATGTCACGTTCATGGATCACATGATGCTGCAACCAATCAGCATGTGCAGCATGTGACTACAGAGGTTAGGGATTGGCTGCAGCATCATATGATCCATGAACGTGACATCATCAGTGAGGGACCTGGTGGGAATACTGGAGCACTAAAATGGTGGTGCTGGGAGAGGTAAGTATGTAGTAATTTTCTTTTTTTAAATACAGAGGTAGGTGGTAGGAAGGCTTTTTTTAAACCCTTTTATTTTTTATTTTAGTTGGGGTGGGTAGGAACGTTTTACAAGACTTGGAAAACCCCTTTAAAATCTTTTCCTAATAATAAAATTACAAAGTTTTCAAGACATAAGATTTAGAATCTGTTCTCAGCTTGACGCTTGTAGTAGAGCTCTCTTTACAGCGGATTTCACCTGCTTGTTCCTCAGGCTATATATTAAAGGGTTAAGCATCGGGATAAAAAGACAAAACACTACACTGATGACCCGGTTATAGGCTGGAGAATAGATGGAGCTCGGGCGAAAATACATTAATATTCCTGTACTGTAGAAAATGATGACCATGGTGAGGTGAGAGGAGCACGTGGAGAAGGTTCTCCGTCTTCCATCAGAGGTTTGTAGCTTTAGTACAGCTCTGATGATGAAAATGTAGGACCCCAAGACGAAGAACACTGGACCAAGGATTATGACAGAGCATTCGATGAACACACCCATCTTCTCCGTGGTAGAAAACACTGAACAGAACGACAACTCCATTACAGGTCCATCACAGAAGAAATGTGGTATAACAAAGCTACAGTGACGGCGAGAAGAAATTATGACTGTGTAGACAGTTGAGTGAAGACTTACGATGAGCCATGAGAAGGCCACCAGGCAGATACAGGTCCTCCTACTCATGATGCTGAAGTAACGCAATGGATGGCAAACTGCAGAGTACCGATCAAATGCCATGATTGCCAGAAGAAAACTGTCCATGTTACCGACTGCCATTAAGAAGAAGAGCTGCATGAAACAGTCATGGAAGGAGATGTAGGTGTCTCCAGAGAGGAGTCCATACAAGGCCCTTGGAATGGTAATAGACGTGAAGCTAATATCCACCAGGGCCAGATTCCCCATTAGTATATACATTGGAGTTTGGAGTTGAGGCTGCGATATGATAAGCATGAAAATGGATAAGTTTCCTACAATGCAGATGATGTAGGCTCCCAAGAAGATGGAGAAGAGAGGAACAAGAAGGTGAGGCATGTCCAAGAAGCCCAGTAATATGAATCCACTATGTGTCTCGTTCTTCGCTTCCATTATAAGGGTGATGTAATGGTGGAGGGGCGAGTGGCAATGTCTCTTTTGTAATCTCCAAAACCTTACATGTTCTGCGGTGAAAATATAATATAGAAAGTCAAAAACAGAGGAAGACCGCACACATAAGTATAAAGCACAAGATATAACATTATGTCTCAAAGTATGGACCAAGCACATTCCATAGAAGGTCTCTTATAGTAAGCCACTCACCCCACTACTATGTTTTAGGAAGGTATGAGTACCCCTAAAACATTTGGTGATGACAAGAGTGATGGACTTATTTCTGTTCCAAACTTTGCTCACGGGGGGAGTGGAGGTAGGATGGGGGTAATCTGTATAGTAGGTAGCCAACATTAAGGAGGGAGTCTTAGGGAGCTGTCACGAACAGCCTCTGTTCATTGGCCGACGTGACAGAACCCTCTGGCCGCGGCCATACATGTAACTCAATATGTGATGTCAGCCCAGTAGACTGTCATCAGTTACTTGTTAGATATCAGCCCAGTCTGTTAACAGGATTATATTGGGCCAGAAACCAGACCCAGTATCATATACCGTAAGACGGAGAACACAGATGGGTGGATTCGTAGATCAAGACAAAAGTGGATCCCAAGATTAACTTTGAATACTTAATTGCCTTTAGGGCACACTAGACAAAATACCACATACACAGTGAATACAGAGATATAAAATGGTCAGATATGAAAATACAGGTATGGGGCTACAAGCAGGATATAGCAGACAAGATACAGGTTAGTTACCTGGTATTAGGCCTCAGCGCTGTGCAGCCACATGGGGGCATGTGATGCAAGTGAGTTCCTGGTTTCTTCCGATATGCTAGCAGGCATAACCCCTTCAGAAGACAACAGCAGGCTACTGCCCATCACACACTTTTAACTCTAGCTGGTCACACCCCCTCAAGTCCCTGGGATGGTTTCATGCCCACTCCCCTCTGTGCCAAGTAGCTTGGACCTCATAATCTAGAATAGGTCATAACTTCTCCCGGGAAGACCACAGAAAGGCAACTCTGGCACCATCAGACCCAGCTAAGCGTCAGCTATATTTGTTTACCAAACACGGCTTTGCTGCCATATCCCTACTAGCATTTCTCTGTATCTCCCCATCTGGGTCTGGAAAAGGAGGGAGACTCAGGTGGGCATGCATCTTGTTCCCGGGTTCTGAAATATGGACCCGTTATGTGTGTATGTTGTGTAGTAATTCCATAATTCCCTATGAAACCACGGCTCGCTATAGTCTGACTCAAGCCTTTCATCAGCTCTTCAACTCTTACTGTTGATAACTTTGGTCCCAAGGAGTCTGCTAGACTTGTAAAATTAACATGTAAAGGCCCTTTGAAGCAGGACCCCCCAGCTAGGACTTATTTCCTATGCATAGAAGTGCTGACTCGCACCTTAATTGAGAGCATTTTAAGTGAGGCCCTCTTGTGGCGAATGGCAAAGTGATATTAAGCGCCAGGCACCAGTATATCAACCTTCCATGTGTTCCAGAGATGGTGTGTAACCAGTTGGAGGAGTCCGTCTCCATGATGAAATGGTGCCCGTACACGTATGGCTGAGCCCACACTATTGCCAGGCATTCCTTCTCCATCCTAGAGTAGGTCACCTCCTTTGACCCATTGCGTCAACTCGGCTGAGCACTGCACCAAGGCCAAAGTCACTGGCATTGGTCTGTATTGAGAATGGCCAGGTGAAGTCAGCTGCTTGTAGTACCTTGAATCTGCAAAGGGTGGCCTTCAGTGCCTGGAAGGCCATCTCCTAGTCGCTTGTCCAATCGACTGAGGAGGGCAGCTTCTTCTTTGCGAGGTCTGTCAGGGGCTTCACCAGTCTACTGGTTGACTGCTCTCAGTAGGGCCTGCATGTGGTCAGAACAGTTGCAAACTGGAGTTCTTTCCGGGAAGTCTCAGGGGTCAAGTTGTACTGCCTGACCAGAGCCTGCTTGATATCCTCATAGCTCAGGGTGCTAGGGCAGGTCCCTGAAAATTTCCAGGGCTTTACCCCTAAGACTCAGGAAGATGCTACTGAAGGCAAGTGTTTTCAAACACCAGCAAGAAGGTGTCTAGGTCCCCGCCATTGTCCAGCAGGGGGAAGTCCTCCACTCATGGCTTCGGAATTCAGGTCTCACGGGAACTGGCCGAGATGGGCTGTGGAGGTCATAGCTGGAACATCTGTAGTTGGTATTCGTGCTCACGCTGATGTTCTACTCCCTCTGCTTGCTCGCAACAATCTGCTGCATCTTCTTGTTCTCAATGTTCTGCAGCCTCTGCTTACTCGCACCATTCTGCTGTCACCAGGAGGATATCGTAGATGGCATTAATCCCAGACTTGAGCTTGACCAGGGCAACATGAAGAAGGACAGCTGAGCCTGCCTGATTGTGGGGATGGGCAGGTAGTGAGAATCGCACTGTGGATCTGGCTGCTGGCGACTTGCTCTTTGGGGTCCACTTTCTCATGTTCTATAGCCTTGGCCACCCCTCTAGGTTTGCCTCTGCTGGCCATTCTTGCAACCGTTGGTCACTGACACGGAGCTGCACTGAATGAATCCACACACCTTATCGTATTTGGGCTTGGACTGTCTAGTGCTGAGCTGAGTATGGGCCCTGCACTCGCACACACTATTATCTTGATCCCTGCGCTGCAACCTCGGTTCACTGGCCGATGTGACGGGACCCTTTGGCCACGGCCATACATGTGACCCAATATGCTACGTATACTGTATGTGACATTCTGTACCCCCTAGGAGCACATAAGGTCAGCTGGATACCCCCAGTCCAGGTGGGCCCAAGAAGGCATAGTGAGTGAGAGAGGATAGCCCTTATGACTGCTGGCATTTCACAACACTTGCTCACAGCCCAGTCTGGCTGAGAGACCCATTTTCACTAGCTCCAGTAAAGCAGTAAAGCACCCCCCTACGTCCTTAGGATGGTTTGCTGCCTCCTCCCCGCTGGGCCGAGTAGCTTGAACCTCATAATCCAGAATCGGTCATAACTTCACAGGGAAGATCACGGAAAGGCAGCTTTGGTATAGTTGGACCTGGCTGAGCCCCAGCTATGTTCGGATAACGAACATAGCTTTGCTGACAGATTCCTAGTAGCAGTTCTCTGTATCTCCTCATCTCTGGGTCTGGGAAAGGAGGGACACTCAGGTGGGCATGCGTCTTGTTCCCGAGTTCTCAAATATGGAATCGGTATGCGGATATGACGTGTAGCAATTCCATAATTCCCTATGAAACCACAGCTGTAGATTGTCTGTCTTAAGCCTTTGATCTGCTCTTCAATGCTGACTGTTGATACCTTTGGTCACAAGGAGTCTGCTTGACTTGTGAAATCAACACATTAAGGTCCTTTGAAGAAGGACCCCCGGCTGGCTTTTTTCCCTTGCATAAAAGGCCTTAATGCCCCCAAACTTAATTGAGAGCGTTTTAAGTGAGGCACTCTGACCCAACAGTTATTTGCTTAGATCAAACTATATATTGCATTCATCACAGGAGTATATAAAGTATCTCACAAAAGTGATTAAACCAATTACATTCTTTGTAAATATTTTATTATATTTTATTATAATTTATAATATTTTTTTTATATTTTTTATGAAAACACTAAAAATATGACAAATTTAAAATAGTCAGTGCCCAAATTGGTAACAGTGGGAAATTTGGGCTCAAAAACTCAACCAACATCAATGTCTAAACGTGGGCAACAAAAGTGAGTACATCCCTAGGGGAAAAATTAACAAATTGTGCCTTTGCCTTTTCCCCCAAATGTCAAGTGCTCTTTTTGGGTTTTTTGTCCTAGGGGGGATGGAGAGCGCTGTTTAAAAAATTTTGGTGTTATTGCTCCAAAACTCTCTCATATGGTCACTGGAAATTCAAAAGGCTCTCATGGCAAAAAACTGTCTAAGGATCTGAAAAAAAAAATTGTTTCTCTCATGAATTTTTGGGGTAGGCTTTAAGAAGATTGCCAAACCCTGCACTGAGCTGAGCACGGTGGCCAAGGGCCTACAGGGTTTAAAAAGTCAGGGTCCACCCTAGAACAGGTTGCATAGTTTACCAAAAGTTTGAGTGACATGCTCGCGTTTATCCCGAGATTGCCTTTTTAAAAAGAAAAACATGAGTGTGTCAGTTTGCTGCGAGGTTAAAAGGTGGGAGGGTTGGCCTGTCAGGCCAAACCCATTTTCGCAAATGCTTTTTAATTGGTCTGTAGGGGTCTTCAAAGAAATTTTGACAAATCTTTACCAAAAAAAGACTAATTAAAGGATTTTTGGAACCCCCTGTCCTGTTCCCTTTGAACCAAAAAATTTATTTTATTCAGATGGTGTAAGGTGTGTGGTGGTAACCTTTTAGGAGTCAAAGAAATGACTTCCCCATCAACCATGTGATGGTAATGTCAGGGTTTGCGGTGCCCGAGTTTTGTTTTGGCTGTGGGGACTCAGTTATTAAGGGAAAACCCTGAATGCCAAATTTTTTTGTACATAAAATTCATATTTTCCACCGGGCAGTATTCCAACATTTTAAGAGCCAAAACCTCCAAGCGGGCCCCCGCCTTGCCAAAAATTAATTTGCCCCCCCCCGGACCCCCCCCCCCCCCCCCGGTGTCTCCCGAATAAAACCCCCATTGGCATCTGTGGGGCATTTCAAATGGAAAGGGGGGGGGCACAGGGGCTCTAACCCCACCGCTCTTTTTGTCGTATGGAGGGGGAAAGGATTCCAGGGGCTGTAAACCGTGAAGCTTGTAGCCTCCCCTGCCCAAGGAGTTAAAGGGTTCAGGAAAAATAAAGGTGGCCACACAAATTTTTGACACTTTGGGCAAAAAAGTGTCCATTTTTTCCCCCGGGGTTTTTCAACCCCTTTTGTTGTCCCTATGGGGGTGTCTCACTTTTGTTGTCCTTTGGAGTGTACTCCTTTTGCTGCCAGTGGTTTAGCAGTGATGGGTGTTATTTGGTTTTTTGCGGGCACAAAAAAAATTTAAAACCCTTTATACAACCTGTACAGGATACTTTTTAGAGTGTTTTCCCCTTTAAAATATATAATCATATTTACAAAAAAATTGAGGGGTTTTTTTAAGACTTTTGTGTGATACTGTACTTAATTAATTTGAAAAAGGTTTGTTAGTCGAGTCTTTTTGGGGGGTTCATGGAACAGGGCATAGAAATAATATTGAATAAAACTAAATTGAAACTACTATCAGAAGATCTTCTGGTGGGCCCAAACTCAACACATTATTGGCCCCCTAAAATAGGGGCCTCAAGGACAATTCCTTTGGAGCTGTCTTTAGATCCAGATGCCCCGATATCCCCCCTAAACGTCCTGGCAATGATGATTCCAAGAGACTTTAAAGAATTACCTAAAAAGAGTCATGTGTATTCCCCGCGTATATAGGGGGGGCCCTCATAATAAGTTGGGCCCCAAAGATTTCAGTCGACCCTGATAGAAACAATCTATTTTTAAACCCAAAACTTGTCCTGGTTAAAAGGGGGTTATTATAAGAGTGAGCTTGAACATTTAAAAATCTGGGCACATGGCATGTTACAGGCAATGGGGAATTGTTCTGGTCAGTATATGCATACACCGTATACCTATGGTTTTCCATATTCTTC